>CM021109.1:314063351-314264497 GCA_007115665.2 Sequoiadendron giganteum
GTTGTGTCAAAAGATCGATCTATCAATGCCTAATACAAACGGTAGAGACATGGATTGCACGAGAAGTGGTTAGTCTTTTGTCACAAATTCTTGAGGAGAGCGCTGCCCATCTGCCAACAATTTCCCCCTCAGCATTACCTGAGGGGATTCAAACCCGTGACCCACCGCTATGATACCAATTGTTGGCCCAAGTTTGTTGTTGCATCAAAAGATCAATCTATCTATGCCCGATACAAACGGTAGAGACATGGATCGCACAGGAGGCGGTTAGTCCCTTGTCACGAATCCCGAGGGGAGCGCAAACCATCTGCCAACGATGCCTCCTTGTAACAAACAATACACTCAAAAATATGCATTAGCAAAGGCCCACACATAGCTTGCAGCTAATATTATTATCAAAAACCCCAATGTCCAGGTCTACAAATGATATCTCTCATGCCCAGCACATATGAATGCCACAACCCTTCTTTATGGCGCCCAACTTGGAGGATAATGCAATCGCCCAGCTTTATGTGATCAATATATACACCCAACAATGAAAGGACTGCCAATATACTCCTCAAAAACCCATGATCGGACTGAAGACCTGCATTAGTGATGAAAATACTTTCCAAACCTTGTCGACCAATACGAAGTATGAACTCGACAAATGCAAATACATAACCTTCAATCTCCAAGTTTGTCTCCGAAGGAGACTCACAAACTTGTGCAATAACGCCCACAATGGAAGACCAGAATGATCTCCCCTTAAATCAGCTAGGGTGGAATCGTTTCACCACCGAAACCGATCTTCTTCAAGAGGGTTTCCGTCCTCCCAAAGGCTAATATGAACTATGTTTAATCTCTCAACCCACATGGGTTTCAATGAGAGGAATAGAATAAACTTGACATAACCAAATGAGCTCTCATAAGCCCCTTTTATACTTTTCCTGCTAACTCTCCAAAAGCTTCTATTTAAAATTCACTTTTTGATTAAAAATCCCCCTTAGCTCTGGAAAAAACGTTTTAATTAAAATAATGATAATTTGACACACAAGGTCCCTGATTAATACATCCATGTTTTAAAACATTTCATCCCAGTTCTAACAAGCTATAACACTAAGGGGCCTTTTGAATATTTTAATTAATATTTTGCAGCCTTGGTAAATTAATTAAAATAAAGCCATTAATATACTCATTTTACAAAAGCTGTCGAAATGCATCAAAATCGGAAACCAACTACACTAGAGTGACCTCGATGAAGAATAATGATGAACGGAGCCCACCAGGCTACTTTCTATAAATAGAAGCTCCCTCCAAGAATCTTGGATCCCAAACCGGAAGCCGAAAATAACATCCAAAAGCATCATGAAACTCATCTGAATAAACTGAGCTCACCGGTAACATCAAATTACCCTTCTGATCAAGCAAACACCAACCTAGAAAACCATCTCCAACTGCAAAGCAAGAGAACCCAAAAATGGGGACATTATAGAGTAGTGGATTGTAAAGAGGAGGTGAAAGATAGTGCATTTATTGCTAACATTCTCATGACAACAATTGAGGAAGCCATAAATAAGGTAATACTTATTGATGAGAGAAAGATGCATAGAACAAATATAGAAATAGATTCTAGAACAAAAAGGTTTACTAATCTGTGTGTTTTATACATAGAATACTCTTGAGGACATGTATGTTTATCTATCCTCTACTAGCTATGATATGCTATAACTACTTTTAAAATCAAACAACATAGATGTATACACAATTTTACAAAAACATTAAGGCTAAAGAGCCATTATGGAAGTTAAAATGGTTAATCTTCCATGTGGCTTGTGTATATGACATATTTTATTCAAAACACTTTCTAACTTATTTCCCTCAATCTGTCAATTTCCTATCCTTGTCCCTTAATGTGGCCAAAGAAGGAAGGGAGCTCATGGTGATTAGATCCCATTAGATCCCTACACAGGAACCAATTTAGCCTTCCACATCCCTCACATTGCACATTCTCTACACATGCTACACTCCCTAAGATCACTCTCATCCCATTGCATGACGATATTTCCCTTATCATGTTTTCTCAGTCCCATGCCTATAAGGTTGATTGTGCGTGAACTTGTCCACTAGGACAAAAATGGCTACACTCAAACGTATCCCTCATAGACTAGAAATTGGTATTTAAGAAAGCCTTATGTACCGTTCCAAGCAAATAATTTGTTCATGATCTATCAATTATCTCTACTCTAGTCATCATGCACCTACTTTGCATTGAGGTCTTGGCCTTCCAAAGGGTACGTCTCGTTGATGACACATGCAAAGTCCTTGATCCTTCTTGCATAGGAGTTGCTTATACACTTTTAGAGGCCACCACTTGTCACAACTCTATGCTTTTCGTCTATCTCATGTATTATCACATTTCCAATCTCCTCAGATCCTAGTCTTAAAATCATCAAGGTGCATATCAACACATCAAAGCACCTTGTCTTTCTCTTTCTTCATCTAGGTTTCCAACTAGCCAAAGGAGATGTATTTTAGCTTAGAGTCAACATTTCAACAAACAAGGTGTATCTCTTCCCTTGTCCTTTGTCATTAATTTATGTTAATGTGTGTGCTCAATTAAAGGCCTTGGCATTATTTTGATTTAGTGATGTAACAATCAAATTTGATTTGCAAAGCATATAAAATCCCCCTTACAATTTTTGTCACAAACACTTCACCTGTTAGCATTAGCAAAATCCAAATAAACCAGCCGAAAGGAACCCTTTCATTTTCTGATCACCCAAATCCCAGTGTGGGCAAGGTGAGAGCAAACGACAGAAAGAGGATCCTTAGCTTGTAAAACTGAAACTTCTACAAAGTACAATGAAAGGATGGCTCAGCCGATCAGAATATGATGCAAATGCAACTCAACGACTTATTCAACGGGAACATATTGACGGCTCAACTAATCAACATGATGATGGATTACAAAGTACTGAAAAGTAAAGTATGGGCGACTTGCCGACCCCTTCTGCTTGTTCAACAGGCAGTACAGGAAAGTAAAATATTGAAAGTAATGGACGGCGAGGCCTGTCACTAATAGTGGGAATACAAAATGTAAATTGCATAAATATAAAGAGTTGATTAGAACTACTGATTAAGAGTTACAATATGAGATATAATCTGCAAATACAATGAGATATAGACATTCTATGATCACCAAAATGTTAGAGCACAAGCTCCTAACAAGTACTTGATATCCAACATATGAAATGTGGCCAAAATGACAGAAATAACAGGTCTGATATAAAATTGCAGCAAACCGAAAACTCAAACCAGCAAGTACATATTTCACCTTTATGCTCGTAACTTCGCCAATACTTCTCTGAATGATGTGAAACTGAATGCAAATGACTCCTAGGAGGTAGGCGACCAAGCTCAAGCCACCAAACAACAACAAACTGCCTCAAATGTTTTATGCATGAATCCCAAGCCAAGGACAGGAAAAGTATAGTCTCCAAGAAAGGGCGACCAGCAAGATAAAATCCAAGACTCCAAATAAAAATCCGAAACTTTTCAAAGAGGGGCGCCCAAGGTAGATTTAAACAATGGGCCAATACCCAGAACCATCAAAAATTTGTGCAAGGAGCTATGATCGAAAATGTTCTTCAGCTAGTCACCACACCAGCATCACCAAAACTGATAAAAACTCTCCAAAATCAGAAATATCAATCAAACAACCAACTTGAAGTTCAATCTCCAACCTCTGGGTGAAGAAGCAGTCTCAAACCGCTAGGTACTATCTCTCAAGTACGAAATTGACATAAGCTAGGAGGTATGCGTTCCTCGAAGCAAGGGTTCTGAAATAATTTCAAAAACATTTCGTTATGATAAGCAATAGATACCAACAATGAAGCCCAACACTCTTATTTATAACCTTTCTCCCACAAATTCAAAATCATTTCCCTCCAATTAGGGCGCCCAACATGACATTCAAATTCACCTTTTATTTCTGCTTTTGAATTTCATTAAACTTCATTAACCTCCTTGTCTTGGCATCCAAACATGAGGGAGAGATAATTTATCAAAAATGCAAATAAAACATTAGTTTGGCATCCCCAAAGATATAAGTAAAAAATACATTAATAGTGACTTAAATATTTCTCCTCAAGAAGTCGTCCACTTTAGCATTTGAAATATTTTTCACTTAAAACATTATCTCACCAAGCTAGGTGTCCACAATGCCTTAGCAAAATATTTCACTTAAAAATATAAATTCAACCAAAATATCAAATTTACCAATATGAGCTCCAAGAGTGCAGGAGACCAACTGCTCGAACTGACTTGCCTGAAATAACCTCTGAACTGGCCTGCTGAAATCCTGCTAAAAATAGCAAGTAACATCCCAAAAGCTCAAACTGGAGAAATATTGATATGCGCCAAAAACCCCAACACTAAACTACTAAAAATAGCACTTACTATAAATAGCATACTTCTAAAAATAGTAAGTGTCTCCAAATGCATTTTAACAACATTTTGAGCAACCATCACAACTTACTAAAAATAGTAAGTCCGGAAAAGTTATCTGTTTTAGTTGCATGTCATACCACTGCGAAGGTCTCTGAAAACTCAGAAAGATTCCAGAAAGCAAACTGCAAAACTCCAACATGCATACCCCTGAATCCACAAAAGAATCCTCTAAGTAGCTAGAAACCCTAATTCTCCCTCTAGCTAGCCTACGAGCATTCGGGAATAGGCTAACAATCACTGGAAAGTGCAGTGCTAAAAATGGGGACATTACAGTCTACCCTTCCCAAAATTGCTTGTCTTCAAGCAATGCCACCACAACTCTAGAAAAATTTAAACTGATCCATACCAAACCAAGTATGATCCAAGGATCCCATGTCTATCTCAAGAACGACCCACCATGTCGATGCTACACCACACTGATCACATCAGTGAAACCATCGTGCCAAAACTGCACTAACCTCCCATGTAACCAAAAAATGTTACCATCCATGATACTCATACTGAAAAATCTTGAAGGACAAAAATCAATATCATGCAGCATCTGATGCCCAAAAAGCTCTGAGTCATCAATATCAACAAGACCACTATCTATCACAATCCTAGGCAATAAGAAAGATAGTCTACTCAACTCAAAATCAAACTCCTCAGCATATCTCGATAAGGTATCTAACAGAGCCACAACTGCAAATGTGACATCTCCAAATCTTCTTGTAAAGAGGAAAGCAATCCTTTGCAAGAGCTCAACAAACTCATACTCAAAACTCCACATGAATCTACTATGCCTCCCCTGAATTATTTTGATACAACCATAAAGACATCTAAAAACTCTTACAGTTCCCACTCCAAGAGTCTCAGAATGATGTACCAAAGCATGTGGAAGTTCGCTTTCGTGAACCAATATTGTGAAGAGACTATCAAAGTTTGCTTCACAAACCTCCATAAGTTGAACTTTGAGAATAGGATAGGTTTGAAGAAACAAATAATCACTGCTGTTCAAAGCTGGGATCAGCGAAGTACAATCAGATTTTAGCGCTCAACACAAGGAAAAACAGCAGCACCAATGGAATTCCCAAGTGTGAGCATGTGAGATGTATTGTGTTGCATGATAACTCCTCAAAAGAGATTGGAAAACACACTAGAGCAATCTCCAAATGAAAACTACCACCTCTTTGACAAAAAGTGATGAACAAACTCTCCTGAATGAGAGTAACTTTACATGTAAGGTGGCTTGTCTGCCTCCCATCGGCAAACTTGTGTCTCAAAATCCGCCCTTTCTTAGCCAAGGATCACTTCCCAGAGCAACCAATTGTTCTTCTCTCCAACCCATACTCAATTTTTCTTTCCAATCCATTTGTTGATGAACAAACAAAACCATCAAGTGGTCGGTAATGAAGGTAACAACACCACTAATTCTGAAATTTTGATCCTTATCCCTCCAAAAATTCGTCTTTCCACAAGTAATAAGCTCCATCAACCCATGTTGCGGATCCCAAGCATGGATACCCAACTGAAAATGATTTTCAACACACCGGAAAGAAATCTCAACGCATGGTGCCAGTAAGGACTAAATGCATACTCATTTGGTGTCTCTTCTAGTGAACCTCTGAAGCCAATCTATGAAAGCTTCAACATCATTGGAGCATGAAACATTAGATGACCTCAAATCCAGCTCCCAAAATAGACTAGTATGAGGTAAAGCATCACTCAACCAAAGGGTTGGATTGACAAGCATGCAAACACCATGTTTTGGTCCATCTTTCTCTCCTACTTCATCAGTAACAAGTCTGAAATCTTCACTCCTTGCTTCTGTAGTGAACTTACCAGCAACCACCAAAACTTGTTTTACTAACACCTTGATGTCAAAGATGTTGAAACCACCCTGATTCAACACTCCCCAAGTGGAGACTTCTTCCTCGAACCCACTTATGCATTCATTATCAAACAGCCTTGGAAGATTACTAATCACAAAACGTGACACAACCTCATGGAGTGATATCAAAGCATCCATAGACTGGAGTTTATACTCGACCTCATGCTTGGTCTCTTCACTACATGACTCTTTTTGCAAATCAAAGAGAGGATTGTCATAAGTCGCTTTTGCACCCACTTCAAAGAGAGGATTGTCAAAAACTTGGAAGTCATCCCTTTCATCTTGCTGATCCAAATCTGCACACGCAACTTCTGATTTTCTTGTGACGCTTACTAGATCAAACTCCCCTTGAAGACTATCAAGCTCTCCAATTTCTTGCTTGATTTCTTCAACTCTTTGTTCACTCTCTTGCTCCTTGAAAAGTTTGAAATCATCTAGCTTCTCTTCTACCTCCATTAATGCCACTTGAGTATTTTCTAACATATCTTTTGTTGACTCAAGCTCAAGAGTAAGCTCATCCATCCTTCTCTCACTTCCTTGGAAAGCACTGAAGGTCTTCTTTCCAAATTCAATGGCATAATCTCGATCTTCAACCAAGTGCATGTAATTTGACTTCAATGTCTCCAAAGAGTCTTTGATAAGTTGCAGATTAAGGAGAGCAACTTCATCCTTAAATCCTCTTCGTCTCTCTTCAAACTGAGCCTTCCAGTAAAGTTCTTCAATCAAACTGTGTGTGTGATCAAATTGGGATAGAGCTTGCACTTCCTTCTCAACGGACACCTTGAATTGACCTTCCCATTCATAAGAATGCAAAGATGGTGAACTGCTGCTAGGCTGCAAGAAAAAATCAGAACTTTGATTCTTGCAACCGCTGCCCCCATAGCTACTCCAACACTCTTGTCTTTCTCCACCAACTACTGATTCAATGTTACAATATGAGATATAATCTGCAAATACAATGAGATAGAGATATTCTATGATCACCAAAATGTTAAGAGCACAAGCTCCTAAAAAGTACTTGATATCTAGCATATGAAATGTGGCCAAAATGATTGAAGTAACAGGTCTGATATAAAATTGCAGCAAACTGAAAACTCAAACCAGCAAGTACATATTTCACCTTTATGCTCGTAACTTTGCCAATACTTCTCCGAATGATGTGAAATTGAATGCAAATGATTCCTAGGAGGTAGGCGACCAAGCTCAAGCCACCAAACAACAACAAACTACCTCAAATGTTTTATGCATGCATCCCGAGGCAAGGATAGGAAAAGTACAGCCTCCAAGAAAGGGCGACTAGCAAGATAAAATCCAACACTCCAAAATAAAATCCAAAACTTTGCAAGAAGGGGCACCCAAGATAGACTTAAACAATGGACCAATACCCAGAACCATCAAAAATTTGTGTAAGGAGCTATGATCGAAAATGTTCTTCAGCCAAGCACCACACCAGCATCACCAAAACTGATAAAAACTCTCCAAAATCAGAAATATCAATCAAACAACCAACTTGAAGTTCAATCTGCAACCTCTGGATGAAGAAGCAGTCTCAAACCAGCTAGGTACTATCTCTCAAGTATGAAACTGATATAAGCTAGGAGGTATGTATTCTTCGAAGCAAGGGTTCTGAAATAATTTCAACAACATTTCGTTATGATAAGCAATAGATACCAACAATGATGCCTAGCACTTTTATTTATAACCTTTTCTCCCACAAATTCAAAATCATTTCCCTCCAATTAGGGCGCCCAACATGACATTCAAATTCACCTTTCATTTCTGCTTTTGAATTTCATTAAACTTCATTAACCTCCTTGTCTTGGCGTCCAAACATGAAGGAGAGATAATTTATCAAAAATGCAAATAAAACATTAGTTTGGCGTCCCCAAAAAAAAAAGAGAAAAATACATTAATAGTGACTTAAATATTTCTCCTCAAGAAGTCGTCCACTTTAGCATTTGAAATATTTTTCACTTTAAACATTATCTCACCAAGCTAGGCGTCCACCATGCCTTAGCAAAATATTTCACTTAAAAATATAAATTCAACTAAAATATCAAATTTACCAAAATGAGCTCAAAGAGCACGGGAGACCAACTACTCAAACTGACTTGCCTGAAATACCCTCTGAACTGGCCTACTAAAATCCTGCTAAAAATAGCCAGTAACATCCCGAAAGCTCAAAATAGAGAAATACTGATATATGCCAGAAATACTGATATGAGCCGGAAACCCCAATACTGAACTACTAAAAATAGCACTTACTATAAATAGCGTACTGCTAAAAATAGTAAGTGTCCAAATGCATTTTAACCACATTTTGAGCAACCATCGTAACTTACTAAAAATAGTAAGTCTGGAAAAGTTACCTATTTCAGTTGCATGTCATACCACTTCAAAGCTCTCTAAAAACCCAAAAAGATTCCAGAAACCAAACTTCAAAACTCGAACATGGAAACCCTTGAATCCACAAAAGAATTCTCCAAGCAGCTGGATACCCTAATTCTGCCTCTGGCTAGCCTATGGGCATCCGAGAACAGGCTAACAACCACTGGAAAGTGTAGTGCTAAAAATGGGGACATTACAAAGCATTACTCTACACCTTACAAGGCCATTGGAGAGAACTGTAGAGTCATAAGGATGCTCTAACCTTACAAGGACAAAGGTAGAAACATTATTGACACTTAAAGATACCATGTCATTTTTAAAAACTATTAATTTTAGTAAGATTCCTTTTCCTAAGAATCATAGAGAGGAGTTCATGCATCCAACTATCTATTTTTTCAATTTTTATTTGTCGAAAGTTGTTTTTTCAAAAAGTTGTTCTTTTCAAAAGATCCATCAAGTTTTAGAAAGAGAAGTAATTTTAGAATCACAATGGGCATTTGTGCATTAGTTTGCTATTTTTAGCCATGGCAATTTATATTAGTTGCTATTTCTAGAAGTTCTATTATTGGATGGAGAGTGAAGGCCTATTTTTAGGTTGCTTTAAGCATAGATACAATTCTTGCAAGGACTCAAAAAGACTTGGTGAGTCTCGAGGTGACCGAGTGAAAATGAGGCCCAAGGATTCAAGACCCTCGTACCTAGCAAGTCTAATTAGACTTGCCAAACCTGACTAGTCCCGTTGGAAAGACTCAACCAAGTCAAGTGTGAAAATAAATCAACAAAAATTTAAAATACTAAAAAGTAAAAGCGCAAAAGTTCTTTTTTGAAGGGTTTGGAGGAATGTTGAGGTTGGTTAGAAGTGATATAATTATGACAAATGGGATGTGCCAAAAGGTCTATGTGGTGTCAAAGAATTTAATTAGAATTTGGTGGTGACAGCTCTATCCCTCTACCCTATGTTGTATTGCAACAAGGAGCACACAAGTAGTTCTACCCCTCGACCCCACAAAGGGCACTGCCCCCAAACACGTGCAAGGGGCGTTGCACATCAAGCCTACTATGGGCTGACACCTTAAAAACTGCTCTAGTTTTCAAAAGAAAATATAAAAATCATTGTGGGCCATATCGTATGGAAAGCAACTTTTGTTTTTCTTTTGATTTTTTTTCCAATTAAACCCCAAGTAATTAAATTACATTTATACTTCTGGTTTGCTAAGTCAATCCCTATCCTAAGTAATGCTCTTATGGCTGTAGCAGCATTTGCAAACTTGTTTCAGATACAAGCTCACGACTCCACATAGAGCTAGCAATGCTGAACAAAAGGATACATGCTCTTGTCTACCAGAGTTCATGACTCCGAATTGTAATATTTTCTTTTGATGCCATGGATATCATAATCCGTGAGTTTTGCAAAATTGAAATCCACTTTTATAGTCATGTAATCAATGTATACTTGTGTATACGATCAAAATAGATTCTGTGTGTTTAGTTTATTACATCTTTAATATTTATTTATTGAAAGTTGCTGGAAAAAAGTTTTAAATCCTTATAATCTCTATATTTCATAGTTTATTCAATTTCCCAAGTCTTTGCCAAGTTCTGACTAACTTTGAGCAATAAGTTTGAGTCCAAGTCAAATATCAACTTACCAAGTCTAAGCCGAGTGCTTGTAGCACAAAACATTTTGAATGATGATTGATGCTACACTTATGCTATTGAAATTGTTATTCAAGTTGGTTTATTGTGTTTGTGATTTCATTAATTAGACTAAAACTGAATAATCAGAGTGAAGCTTTATATTAATGTCATTTATTCATCTAAGTTGTAACTTTGCGTGCAAACTAGCTATTTAGTTCTTGCAATCATATGTTGATCTAGTTGTTATTCCTTTGAAATCATGATTGCATTTGATTGCTGGTTTCTACTTTAGCCAATGAGAAGCTTCCCAGTTGCTGGTCTCGAATTGAAAAGGTTGTTCCCCTTTATATACAACTAGCTATCGGTGCAAAGAATGTTCTTGGAACATCATTATTACTGATTCTAAATTGTGTATGATTTTTTGTCAAGCAAAAGAATCATATGGTAACTAAACATCCCAGCAATAAAGATGGCTAGATAGTGTGTTTTGAAGATGAATTAAGCGTTGTATTAAGCCATACACCCTCATTAATAGAATTTTAGTTTCTATTGTGAGATTGAATATGATGTGTTGGTGTTTCAATTAGCACCTCTGGAGTGCTTATTGGAAACAAACAGCTATGTACAGTGCATAATGACTGCTCTTCAAATTATGGAGGGGAAGCTCCATCTTGTTTGTTGATGTTTGCATAAAAGTAAAAAGGACTAAATGTTCCTATCTTTTTACTCAGTGGCGGGACACAAGGGTGCATAAACACAATGCGTTGCAGCTAAGGTTTTCTATGGTTTCTGCAAATCTTAACTACAGCCAGGCTAACTTTTAATCTATCCTATCTCCTCTAGATAAACAAAGCAAGAGAATATAGGAGCAGGAATAGAATGGTTGGATCACTTGGGACAATCGTCTCTCAGAACGCAATCAAAGGCTCTGAACTTTCAGATCTAGGTTGGAATAAAGTCTTATGCAAACAAACACTTTTACGGTAAGTTGTATCTCAGGATTGCCAAGGAGGAACCCCTATCCGAGGTGTAGGCTGGGATGCAACTTACTAGAAACAACAAAGGACGATGAACTGGATATCAGGATTCCTGAGGAGGTGACAACACCTGTCCAAAGTGTAGGCTGAAATAAAGATCATTACACAATATCAAACAATGACCATTAACATCAAAATTCCCAAGGAGGTGACGACACCTGTCCAAGGGGTAGATTGAAACAATAGATTATAACAACAAGATGTTGATAGTACTTGAAACTTTGGATCAAATTGCATATGCCTTTTGATTTATTTCTTCAAACTTGCTCAACGAATTACAAAGATTTGGGACAGCAAAAGTATGAAATCATACGAAATTGCGATCAAACCGAACAACTCGCATCCAAGAGTGAACAAATATAGACTTGCAAGCTTGTTGGCACAATGGCGCAGCAATTTTGTGTACTAAATAAAAGTTACAAAATAATGAGCAAAGGCTCTTATTTATAGAAGCTCAAAGGAGTAGGCAACCCTAAAATCTCCTTGAGTTAACAATGAGTTCTTTCCAATCTGCAAAATTTATTCCTATGTCTAAAAGTAGGTGACCTAGCAGTTAATTGGAAAGCTACTTCAGTTAACTAAACTAAACTAAAAGAGAACTCCAAATACAAAAGTGCCTCCAAAATAGAGATCCACAATTAGTGGGGTTTGACATGCATGATCAGTGGGACAATGAGTTAACTTGGAAAAAGGCATCAAGTTAACTCCTATTGCCATAAATGCTATTTTGAAGGGTAGGACGTCCTAACTAGGTGTTTTACACCTCATCACCTCTAGTCAACAATTCCTCTAGCGAGTCGTTGACTTCCTCTGCCTCTGGACAATTAATGCTTTGCAGATTGATGACGTGTCGCCTTAGCATCTCTTCACCACCCACAATTTGCACCTAATATTCAATAGTCTTGGCAATTGCATCATCTAGCTTTGCTGACATAGCTGCAATCTGACTTAGCCTATAGTCAATAGGATCACTACAGAAACTGCTACAGATGAGATCTTGAAACTTTGTCAGCACGCCACCGAGACTCACATAGTCACCATCTTCACGTTTTAATATTGGCAAGGAATTGATTGGTACTTTTGGCGGCTCTGTTACACCCCAATTGTATAGCTACTATTGCATAGGGCAATTGAGTGTAATGTTTGAATCGTTGTGATGAATAAAACATGTTTTGTTATCAAAATGAATGAGTTCTATTTAAATGATTGTTTCATCTGATTGATACTTCTATCGATGTTATCCTTGATAAATGTTGCATGCATAGTATTGAATTGAGAATATTCTAACTTAGATGTTTTGTATACTGTTGATGTTATGAACAAGTAACTGTCGAGATTGTATGTCTGTGGATGCAGGAACAGGAACTATTTGTATACTGTTGATGTTATGAACAAGTAACTGCTGAGATTGTATATCTGTGGATGCAGGAACAGGAACTATTCCTCCAGGCGGAGGGGAGACATCACTCGGGAGAGGGGCTTGGTCGAGTAACCGGTAAAGTTGATCAAGTTGAGCATACACACACTTCACTGAGGATTTTGGGAACTGAGTCAGATAGAGCTGTCATGATAAGTCATCCTTAGGCTTAGGAGTTTTTGATTACTTCTTTATGCTTTACGAGTGGTGTTACTTGATTGACTGACTTACTGTTCTGTGAACCTTGAATGTGAAATGTGAACTGATAAGTTATACTGATGCCTGGAATTTACAGTTAAATATATATATACATGTTTGTGCAATTACGTATATTAAAGGTACTATGACTGGCCTATAATACACGTAATTGGATAATTGGAAATAAACATGTATAGATATATTTAAGTGTAAATGTGGATATATTTATAAATATATTTAATATAGACATTATTATAGTTTTATCGATAATGAAATATATTGGTATATCTATATTAATATTTGGATATTATATAGATATATTCATATATTTTAATAAAGGTGAAATAAAAACTATAATAGTTTATATTAAATATAATGTTAAATGTATTTATAACATTTTAATAAATATATATTAAAATGACTTTGCCTTGGAAATATTTGAAATGGACTTATATAGTTTTTTTGGTAATTATAATACATTTATCTTTTGGAATAAAGGAATTTCGAAATTTATAAACCTTTGGAAATAGGTTGGAAATTATACATGAAAAATATTAAAAGAAATGTAATAGTTTGAAACTATAGACTTTAATGATTTTTAAATCAGAAGTTTGAATAAAGCTAAAAATCGCGGATTTCTTCACGGGAAGAAATCGCGCGACTGTGGAAGCAGAAAAAAACCATGGAAGATGGCAAGGATGAATCCCGCGCCCAACTCGCATGACTTAGACCTAGTCGCACATGTTGAAACGCCATTATTCTAGACGCGTGGGCGGAAGGAGGCCATAAATGTCTGCGTATTAACCTTGACGTTTTCAACAGGGAACTTCAAACGCCATTTGTTCATATAGTCCGCCATTTTTGAGAGCATTTTTAGTGATACGCCTATACGTGGATGCTTCACGAATTTGCCATGTGAAGTTTGAAAAGTTCTTCATACAATAGGTCGAATCATCTTCCTCTTTGCTGAGTAAGTATCAAATAGCTGCCACATTTCATTTTGAATTAATCAAAGGTTAGTTCTGTCATGTTACATGCCCTGAATGGTGGAATTTGTTGCAATTTCGGGCCTATAAATAGATGTCAGCCTTTCTTTGTTAAGATCATCACTATGCAATCTAAGTCTTGCAATTTTAAGAGCTCCCATATCCAATCCTTTGAGTAGCTATGTTCTCCTTATTTGCAGCAATTTCCTAAATGCTGAGTGTGAGAAATACAGTAAACTTTTACCAACATTTATCAAATTATTGTGTTAAATCCTTTTGGAATTTGAGTGAAAAGAAGCCATAGTTGAAAAAGCTTTAGTAGAAGAGCCAATTTGTGAGAAGTGACTTGAGAGATCACCACAATTTGAAAAACTTGCATAGAAGCCTTTTTTTTAAGATTCTGAAAGTTTGTTGAAGGAGTGTCAAGAAGAGCAGTGCTGGGAAAAGGAGCTTCCAAATACCAGGCATGAATCTATTTTATTGTCTCTTTGTTTGATATGATGCATTCTCTTGGTCTTGTGATTGTTGTTTGCAAATAGATAAAGATAAATAGCTCTGCTTGTTAAAACTCTCATAAGCAATGCATTTTAAAGGTAAATGTATAAAGGATTGTAAAAAGGGTAAATAAAGCATTCTAGAATCTAGAAATTGCATATTGCGTGATTGCATTATTGAATGAACTCCATATGAGGAGACTATGTCTGCACTAGTTAATATATGCTAGGATTGGAATGAGGATAAGAGTCAAGTCTAATCAAGCAGCTTAGAGTTTTGGATTAACTAAGATAGGCTAAGGAACTCCTAGGATAAAGATTTCCGAAACAGGAGAGAAGGAATGAATTACTTGTCAAGCTGGATTATTTCTAGTAAGTTAGAATGTCGTAGGTTGGTCTGGGATGAAAGATAATCTAGTGACGGACTTGAACCTATAATTGTTGTCTTGAATTAGATTGATGTAGGATAGTCTAGGATGATTGACAATCCAGTGAAGGACTAAAACCTACGCGTAGTGTAAGATAGCCTTAAGTCAAATCGGCCCTGAGTAGTGTATATGATAAATGACCTTCATTCGAAGTACTGAATGAGAATACTTTGGCCAAAGTAGTGGAAGGTACGACATCCACTTAGATGTGAGATAGTCAAGACTACACTGTCAGTTCATTGTGATCCATCATGCTAGTTCGAGATTGTGAAATAGCAAGTTCTAGATGTATAGGACACAGCACTATGCTCAGTTGGGTTGTTGCAGTCGGTTACTTTACCAATCTCTTCGTTCGAAGGGAGGGCCATCTATTGAATGATAGATGTGCGGGGGACCACATTAACAGTCCGTGGTTGGCGGAAAAGCGCCTGAGTGATGTTTCTCGTCCACCGCAGGCGACGGATACACCAAGATTTGAAATGAAGGGAACCTGGACCGTCTTACTACTATTTGTGCAAAAGCTTACGAGCTATGTATGTAATTTGTTTTACTTTTGTACTCTGATTTATATTTTCAATGAAAATGGAATTCATGTGGAAATATATATTGTAACTTGCATGTATTTATCAATAAAGAAAGGAAGAATTTTATTGCAATGTCTTAGTTACTTGTTACTTTTATATGTTTGGAATGAAATGTTAGAAAAATTTTAATTACCCAGTTTGGGGGTCGTTACAGGCTTTGTAGCTGGAGTGATTAACTCTATTTCTCCCGCAGCTTTTCACTTTCGACGCTTTTCTTGATTCTTCTCAATAAAAGAGTGTTGTATGATGAGACTGCTAAGTTTGATTGCGAACACTCTAGCTGTGAGAAATGCACACGAACCCGTTGCACACGCAGAATTCCAACGATAGCAATCCTCTAAACTGGCCTTGGAAGGCTATCAAATATACGAGGTGAAACCATATGGAACCTATGAGCTTGAGTGTCTATGCTTGTCAATCTGTCCAAATTGACCTTTGGGTGTGCCTGATGAAGATCGGTGTCAACCGTTTTAAGGAAGTCATGGAGTAAGACCGTCTTGGTCTTGCATTAGACTTGGGAGAACTGCATTCTAAAAACCTTGAAGATTGACTATGCACACGATGTTGTTCGAGCAACTTTTTTTGTGACTGCTAAAAATAGCCTTGTCGAGGCAACATTTTACAAAATTCTGAGACGTGGGTTTTGTTGAGAATAATTTTCTAAACAAACCCCGATCGTCATAAATTCAAAAAAATGTATTTTTCTATGGCATGCAAGAGCCCTTTGGCAACAGAGGCAACGAGGCACCAAAAAATGATTTTTTTCGAAAAAATCTGACACATGGGTTTTGTTCGTGCTTCAAAGCTGAACAACCCCAATTTGTCTGTTTTTCAAATTTGTGACTTTTTCCAGAAACCCTAAAAAAAATAGGGGCAACAGAGCTACTTTTTGTAGAAAAATCTAACACGTGGGTTTTGTTGATCATACCCAGAAGGTCAGATTTGTGAATATCTGTTGTTTTCTTGGACATGCAAGAAGATCTAAAACAAGAAAAGAGGAAAAAGACAAGAAAAATTTTGGAAGCTATCAACTACCTCTCTGGATCTTCAAGAAAATTATGCCTGGAAATGTAGACCTTCATAAATTGTCCCTTTGTGCAACTGATCTTCGAAAATATGAAGAAAAATGAAAAACCCTCTGTCAAATCTTCAAAAGACGTTTTGGAGAGAAAATAACTGTTCTTGGCTTCAACCTGCTAAGACAAATGATGAATAATGACGCCTAGACTTGATAATTATCATTTGATGTTGAAGAAATCAAGTTTAGGGTGCCAACTCTTGATTGAGGAGTTCATATGCCTGATATGGGGTTCACAGCACTGATTTCCACTCATTTTGGGACGTTTTAGACATGAAAGGCTTTCTAAAACAGTCAAATTCAATCAACTGAGTCTTACTTTGACTTTTAGGCCTCCCTTTGAAGAGTTGAACACTCTTTCATTATTTTTTGTGATGAAATGCCTCCGTTCGATCCCTGATTTTGGTTGCTCAGTTGATCTTGAACTGTTGCTGACAGATCCACTGTTGAGATGAAACAACTCTGATAAAGTGTGCTTGGGAGTTGCAAAGCTCAAAACATGAGTCTGATGCCTCTGATTCTTAGGCGCCTTTTCCCAAGAGGGTGCATTTTTCATCAAACTTAGTCAATTTCTTAAGTGTTCTTCAATTCCTCCAGTTTGACCCTCCATACTCTGATCTGAGATCACCAATGACTAATGAGTCTGACGGAAGTGCTCAAACATGGGATGGATAGCCAATTCGATCCCGGAAAGGATGACTAGCTCCGCAAGTTGTGAAAGTTGGTTTAAGTGCCTGAAAAGCTTAGGTGCCCCTGTTTGACCTTTTGACTTGTTATTTTCATGTTGCAAACCTTCACGAACGGTCCCAGTTTGATCTCTGTCGTCAAATGTTTGATTTTTTTGTTGTTTTCGCTGACGGTGTCATTGCTGAGATTGCTCAAAACGAAGGTCATCTTGGAGGTCACTGAGCTTGAAGACTGCATCTAACTACCCAAAAGGTTGGGCGCCTATTTCTAGGAAGGTGCAATTTCCTTAACACTTAGCCAATTTTTCATCTCGCCTTTGCATCTGGTGCTTTCTACTTGATCTTCATTTGTGAATGCTTGACAGGTCCTGTGAGTGTGCAACTAGATTGGTCGGGAAGCTAAAAGAATGTTGAGCAGATGCCTTGTAGAAAACAATTGTTGAAACTTTCATTTGGTTGCCCAGAATAATGGGCGCCTCTGGTTAGCAGGGGATCTTTTGCTTTGATATCCATTAGTTTACCCTTCATTTTACGTGCTCGGATGTTCAACAACTGTTGTCGTTTGATATGTTTCGTGAGTTAGCTACTGGATCCATCATGTAGCTGAGTTGAATCCGAGGAGATCACCTGGGGGTTGCCAATCCAAAGACTGGCATCTAGTAGGTATGCTTCTTGGGCGCCCTTAGGCTACAGGGGCACTTTTTCCCTTGTTAGGTTGTTGTTTTTGATGTCTTTCGCTTTCGACACCTTTTGCCTCTGCCTTCATTTGACGGCGTTTGATGAGCCAATTGAATTCGCTTGACAATCCATTGTGAAGCTGGTAGAATTACGGAGAAGATGACTGTCTCAGCAAAACATAATAACTCCATTTGATCCTTTGAACTCACGGGCGCCCCTAGCCAGCAAGGGTTCTTTTGGCTGCAACTTCATCACTTTGGTGAAGGTTCTTACCTCTTCGCGTTCGTCGTGGTGCCAACTACGTTGATCACCGCCATCAACAACGCAAACGCATTCACCGTAGCAATTGCTTTCACCATGTTGCGTGTACGGGTGTTTGAAAAACTCACCAAGGCATTGACTGCATGCACCTTTCTTGTAGCAAGGCATGCATCTTCCATACTTAGAATATTTTGAGCATTTTTCAACCTTTGAAAATCCCCTCCGTCGTGAAGCATCTTTTCAAACATTTTTCGCCATGGATTCTTCGTTGAAGCTTTTGAGGCTTAGATTTTGACACCTGGTACTGGTCATTCTGCCATTAATGGCTGCGGAGGTCCTAGCTTCCTTCCTGAAAAATTGAAAATAGACCCACTAGAGTAAAACAAACTTTTTGGTGATTTTGACTTGACCAGTATGATCATGAAGTCAAATTATCCTATCAAAATCATTTTCAATCATTTTTGGGTAGGTCCTATTTTTTAGGGTTTTCCTAAAAACAGAGGTTTGAAACCTTAATTTTCAAATTTTCAGATTTTTTAGGGTTTTCCTAAAAACAGGGGTTTGAAACCTTAATTTTCAAATTTTCAGAAATTTGCAAGTATTTTCCTAGACATAAACCCACAAAAAGCCTATGTTTTGTTTCACCTGAAACGGACTTTTGACAACAATTTTACATGATTTAGATCATTTTAAGCAAAATGTCTTATTGAAGCAAAAAATTATTTTGGGTACAACATGATTTTTACACAAATCCCATGATGAAGTGTTTGGAAAGCATCCCAGAAGTATGATGTTTGTTGAGTTGATATTAATGCAACAATTGTACCAAGATTGTAGTGAAATAATAGTAGTTGAGTTTGCAATTGTTTGAATATTGTGCATTAAATAAAAGTAATTTCCTTTATAGTATTAGCCAATGCAGTTGGAAAGGTTGGTTATCCATCCGATCAATGCATGCTTTAAGGATCATGAAGACTACATGATGCAGTTTACCAGTATGTGGACATAAGAGTTGCTAGGTGAATCCTGAAGTTACAATCTTAAGTATTAGTGGATTGAAAATTAGTAGTAGAGCATATAGATTATTTCTTAAGAATGTCCAAATAGGAAGGACAAGGCCTGGGCTGTATATAAGATCAGTGTTGATTAAGAAATAGATTTATCAGAGCACTATCAGAATTGGACTAACAATGCCCAATTCCTGACATTGAAGCCAAAAGGTGCATGGGACAATTTAGGGTATCTACAGCTATGATTAAGGAGCTAAAATAAATGTCCGTTAAGAGCAGTCTCTTAATTAATGTTCATTTGTTTGTAGGGAAGTCTCTGAAGAAGATATCATTTTCATCAGATTCCTATGCACAATCCTTTGTTTGAAAGCTTTTGCTGAAGCTGTCGGTGTTGTAGCAAGTGAAGAAAAACAGATTTTTTTCTTGTTTGTCATGATCAGACTCCTGATTGGCTCTCACCAAAAAAGGAAAATTAAAAATCTAGGAAAACTTATTCACTACTTTGGTAACCTCTTTGGTATATATATCAATCTTGTTTACCAAGGCTAAGAAAATTACAATTGTTCACAAAATTATAGCAGAAGAAACTATTTTCTATTCCTCTTGCCTTTTCTCCTCTAAACACAGCTTAAAAAAGGTTTTAAAAAAGTTCTCAGAAACTTGGTTTCAGGAAAACATTGAAGTTAAAGAACTATCATTGGTAGCCTAGGAATTTTGTGCTATTCCTAGGAATCAAGGGAAATTAGGAATATCTGATATCAGAACACAAGTAATATTCACAACGAATTGGCTGGTTAGATCTGTGGAAGGAGATACTCCTTGGTAGATATTACTTGATCAAGGGCCCCTTTCAACTGACTCTGATATAATTGGTGAAGGTAAGAAATTATACCTTCAGAGTCAACCCTACTCCAGTGAGTTTTGGATGCTTGGAAATTAGTCTTTGACCACCTTTATTGGCATGAAGAGAAGTCAAGAGATACTTGGGATTGATACTTGGGATTGAGTGTCGCAACATACTTGGAAATTTTATTACCCTCACAGCATGCTTGGCCTTTTTCTTGCATTTTTGGTAGAAAGAATGACAAGAAAAGGTCTTCTCTGTTGACGAATTGTTTGGAGTATGAATTGCAAAAGTGGCATATATGGCACAACTTAAATTGATACAAAAAGCTGATTCTGAATAAAATCATAATCTCAAGCTCTCCACCAAATGATCCCTAAGAGTTTCCTTTCCGAATTACAACTACAAAGATCAGACATTTGTTGGGAACACTAGACATGGAAAAATCAAGTCAAACAATTAACATGTGACAAAGGATTTATATGACAAAGTAAGACATATTGGTGAGATTCTGCATGTTTGAAAAGGCAATGAAATATAAGTAATCCTATGTACAGCCGAAAAGCTGTTTCCAATCCATTTGGAAATCATGAACATCTTTCAGACATAAAAAGCATATGGTTGCTTGTGCTTCACCAAAGACTCACAGCTTAAAAAAGCATTACAGGTTTGGCATATCCAATTAGTTGTACATTTCCTGGAGAACAGAATATTTCGGACATGTTTTGAGAGATTACTACTACAAGGTATTTTTGGACATGGTTAGAAGCTGAATGCAACTACCTTTTATTTTCTCATCTCAGTTATATTTTCTTTAAGAGACAATTACTTGGATGATAGGGTACAACAGTAATGGTAGACTTACAATTACGGATGATAGGGTACAATAGCAATGGTATACTTACTATTTGTCACCATTAGCTTTTTATGAAGCGTAAGATGTAAGGAAGCATTTTTAAAACAATTCACTCCTCAAATTAGGGAAACTGAAGCTTTACAAACAGGACTTCAACATGCTTCTAAAAGCCAAGTATGGTTGTTTTGATAGAGAGGTTGACCTCCTTACCCTTGGGATCCAATCTCGGGTGCCATCTTTCCATTATATGGACAGGTCTTCCTTGTATTCCTGTTGCCCAGCTATTGTAATTTTCTTGGTCTTGACATATATTAGATACATCCTTTTATGTGTACGTATATTATTATATGTTTATGCATATCATTTTTGTTATTTATATACCAGTTTTATATATAAACTTGTCATACTATAACAACTATACAAGCTATTTAACTTGCTGATTTGTCAACATCTGGCATAGGTGGCATTTAATTAGTCACAGATTTCAGTTTTATGGATTGAGTGTCTGCTCATAATCCAAGCTTTTTCAAGCATGTCATTTATATTCTCTTTTGTGCATATGTAGCTAGGGACAACAAAAATAAATTAAATGTATGAAATATTGCTTGTTACATCTAATTCGCTAATATAACTGTCACTGCATTCTTGTAGACAGAGGTTGAATGCATCTGTTTAAACCTTTTTTAAACCCAAGTTAATCTCTTTCTGTGTTAATATCTTTATCATGCATATTGTAAATTTTCACATTCCATTGCTATAGACATTGCACTGATTATTAATTCTCCAATGCATTCAAAGTAGGGAAAGTTATGGTTGTAGACAGCAAATCTGAACAAATGAATCTTGTTTTCATATTGTTCTTATATCATCTTATTTAAGCAAATGAAAAACAGCATAAATCCTTCCACTTCTATCCAAAACTTCCTAGAACATGAGGACATATGAGTTAAGTCACAATCAGATTCAACCTTACCTGAAGCATGTAATCAATCCGACCATCAGAGCTTCCAGTCAATCTCTCCATCATTATCAATCCATATGTCTTGATAGTTGCTTCATTTGGACTATTTTCCTTATCTATGACAATATTAGAAGACAAACTGAATGCTCATTTCTTCAAGGCTATCCTATTTGTCATCTAAACAAACTATAATCTGATACAAGATCAAAATCTTCATACCTTCATTTTTCTGAATTCTACGAGCACCAACAGCACGAACCACACGTGTCTGATTTAACAAACACTAATGTTTTATAAACTACCAGAGTAATTATTTATTGCACTAGAAGTGCCCAATGAGGTTGAAAAGGTACTCACCTTCATGGAGTTCAAGTGCTTCAAAAAAGCCTTGGAACGATTGGATATATCTTCACGAAATTCCTATAAATATAGTTTAGAAATTCAACATGTAATTTTCCTTATGATAAAATAAATTAAAATATTATTACAATATATTTTTGGGTGTTCTGCATTTCTATATTGCTATACCTGTATCCCAATGTGCAATCGTTTTCCACCCTTGTGATAAGGAATAAAAACAGGTTGTTTATCAACATAATTCTTACATACCAATGGTTCCACCCTGCAACAAAGGCAATATATATTGTAAGGCCCTCCAATTCTAAATTACTAACTGAAATACCTAGCAGTAAAGTGAGGAAAAACAAATACTTAAGTAAAAAAGATTAGCATGAACTATGAAGTCTATTGAATCTCTCCCAAACCAGGTCTAAATTAAATATGGATAAAATAAAAGAAGATTCAATACCTATATGCAACTGGATCGTAAGGATGGAATATATTGAACATTTGCCGACAGTGTGGAATTTCTTCTGTTATTCCTTCATCTTGCCAATAGTCTTGCCCATTACCTTAAAAGCAGGAGCCAAGTGTTATGAACCAATTTTATATTGTTTATATAATACATGCAGGTATGCAGTCTTGCATATCTGCATACATGTATATTTTGTTTGTCTTCATGAATATAGTGATTCCACAGATCAAACATCAAACGAAAATATCTCATACTTCAAATATTTGGAAACAATAATTAAATGATGAATGAAAAGTTTTAATCCACAAGCCTTCCCTCTCTTCGATCTTGAGTCATATAATCTTTATTGATGAGTAAGCTCTTTTGCTTTGGCACAATCTTTTGGTACTTAATTTAATGCAATGGAGGTACAATACTACAAAGCATAGTTTAAAAACTCAGAAATTACTCAGCTGACCAAAAATTTAAAAACTTGGGACTCAGCAAAAACTCAAGGAAAAACTCAACAATAACATGCCGCATTTATCAACCTTCAACAAGTGTTGTGCCTTATGAACCACTACTCATGAAACATGGGTCAATGAGTTTGACACGGTTGAATCCTAGTAGCAATATCATAATTTGACATGCTGTGGAAAAATACCTCATACTTATCAATTGATGAACTAAAGGGCCTCTATAATGAATGGTTCATAAGCCACAACACTTGTTGAAGGTTTTGCAAATGAGGTTGCAAGCTAAGCAGGCTTAACCTTGGGGAAAACTCCATGGTTAAGCACGCTTGAGTTGGAGTAGTACTGGGATAGGTGACCTCCTGGGAAGGCCCAATGCTTCACCCTTTGAGTATCACCTAGCTGCAATGAGTGCTAAGTGGACCATTCATTATCATGAGAGATGGGTTCTTGTGAACCACTACTCATGAAACATGGGTCAAGGAATTTGACTCGAAAAACTACACGGTTGAATCCTAGTAACAATATCATAATTTGACATGCTGTGGAAAAATACCTCCTACATATCAATAGTTAACTTGTTTTCTTACTTCGTGGTTATCTTATATTCATATTATATAGATGTATGTCATTTACATCTAACAACCTCCTTCACTTTGTAAACACACAAGCCTTTTTGGCAATGACTAGCTGGCATAACCCTAACTCTTCCTTTTATAACCCTCTACCTTCCTTTTGGGTTTGGTATTAGAGATTTTAATGATGTAATCTTCTATATGCTGATATTTTCTCTGTTTATCATGTATATCATGAAGCTGGCTTATTTTGTCAATAGATCCCTTTCCTGTTATTATTTCTCTTTTATTAATATAGTTTTCTCACATCTCAAAAGCAAATGCCATGACTATGCTAGGTAATATTGATTTTGTTTTAAGAAAAGGAGAGTAAAGCTTTTCTTCATACCTCATGGGAATAGAGTACGTTAATGGTTTGTAAATTTTCTTTTAGTACAAAGCAGGTGAGGCATCTCCTTTGGTAACTGAAGTCATCCAAAGTATCTAATATCCATCACCCAGATAAAGGGGACTATGTGGAAATGTTTACAATTGTTCTTCCATCATTTCAAACTGAGAAAAAGTAATGAAGCATGCCCCATACCCAGCTATACAGCTTCACATTAATAGCTTATTTCTTTAGAAGGTGAGCATGAATTGATGCTAATTAGGGCATAAAACAATTGAAGACCAATTATGCATATAGTTCATATATTTAAAATATAATATTTACTTTTAGATAATGATGCAGGAGCATAATGGGCTGAAACAACAATATTGCATCACCTGAAAACTTGGTGATTCAAAGGTGCAGGTATGCAAGAATAAAATAATTCCTCTTATTCAGTTGCAATTGAACTCAAGAAAAGAATTATGTGGGAGCCCTAATGACAAAGGCAATGTTGAGAGATGTCTGTTAATATATTCAGGAAATGGCGTATTGTGTAAAGATGGATAAGGGTGAAGTTGAACTGCAGAAGTCATGGTCGCTGTAGAAGCCATTCTACAGCAATCATGCAGCTAATGCAGAAGCCATTCCACATCAGCTTTGTAGTGGCCACAATTTGGAGCTGAAGAAAGCGATATTATAATCATGGATCTTACTGGCAGAGGCAGGGTTAAGTAGGAGAAGACTTGGAGCTGAATGTTGCAGTAGCTCCAGAAGAGATTGTGTACATTGATGGAACTGATAAGCTCACAAAGATGGCAAAAAACCTGAATATTAGCATGGATATGTCAGAAGGTATTCAGCAAGTTTTCTTTAAAACAGTGCTAGCAGGAACAGTAACCATCCTAGAGAATGGATATGTCAGGAGAAGGTATTCAGCAAGCATTCTTTAAAAAAATGCTAACGGGAACAGGTATAACCGTCCTAGAAAATGAGGTTTGCATGGATTCACATTATGATCTACAAAAGGTATACTCTTCATTACTGGTGGAGCATTTGTGGACCTAGAAAGATGCAGCAAATTTCATCTATTGACTATCAAACAAATGTACATTCAATCATTAGGTCCAATAACCTGACAAATACAACAGTTACATCATCTTTACTGGAATTTATGAAGCATCGCATCAGTTATAAGTTTGTAACCCAAGAAGTGAAGGAATATGAAAAGTTCAGTGCAAATGTGAAAAGTCAATGCAAATGTCAAGAGATAGAATTTCTTAGGAAACCAAATGTTGGAAAGCCAACATATAAATTGTTTTTTTCAAGAATAAGAATGAGATCTTTTTGAGGGTTTTTCTTTTAATTTTCTATCTATAGCATGTTCATTTTTGTAACTGTCACAAAAATCTAAAGTGGTGGTCTCTTGTCTGAACAAATTTTATGTCAATATTAGTAAATAGAATAACCTCAATGCCTTATAATTGGATGTTATATATCCACTGAATGAATTTGGTACTTGCTGCAAGAACCGGGCTTCCATTAATTTAAGCCCTATCCTTGACTGCATTAGATAATTTTCATTTTCTAACTGGCCTTCTATATATATTCGCTTAAGCCAATCACTTTACATATATTTTAGGCAAACATGTTGATCAGAAACAGTAAACTATTTTGTGACTAGGCTGCTCTTGAGTGCTCATGACATCCTCTTCCAAATTATTTTTTTCCCAGCTACTATGCAAAGCATTTACCAATTCTGAAGCAAAACGATTCCATTAAGAAAATTTCTAAATTTGCCTCTTTGTTAATCAAGCAATAAGATTTTGTTTCCTAAAACGTGACAAACAAGAAAAGAAAACACTAAGCAATCTATTTCAAAAAGCTTTTATCACCAAAAGTAGCTTATTTGATCTATTTAAACATCTTCCAAGGGCTGCAGTAAAAATCAATGCAACAATGATGATAATTTGAGAAGAAATAGATTTTGACATTAACAAACATGAAATATTCAGATTTTAACATTTCCACTGATGGTGAGAATAAGACTACCTGTCCCAATACGGACATTGCGTAGAGATAAGAATACACCAAGTGGAGAACCAACTGCAAAAAAGGTGTCAACCTGTACAGAACCAAACACTGAATCATTGTGCAATTACAAGAGGGTAATACCCGAATTTTGTGTCAGAGGAATAGACTGAGCTGTATAGGAACATCATTTCCCAAGCCAATCTGGCAGCTCATATGAAACTAGAGATTGAAATTGTTCACTTTATTCAATAGGAGTTCGTGCAAGTGTTCTTAATGCTCAGAAAGGAGAAAAGAAAAGAAAAAAATAAACACAATATACAACATTGCTCACCTTAAAGACAAGCTTTGTGTATTTGATAGTAGGGGTGTAATTTCTCCCTGCTTCCACTCTTTTCTCTATACTATTGTTTTCGCTGTCTTTTTTTAATGTCCTACAATTTAATTTCTCTTCCCCCTGAAAAGCACAAATGGTATCTCTATAAGAGCTATTAAATGGTGTGATATTTTTGAAGTCCAGAGGTAAGAAACTTACCAGCATGGAATCATCAACAACCTCACTATTTTCCAGTGAATATAATAATGGTCTGTCAGTTCTGACAGAAGTCTCAGTTAAGTTGTGCTTCCCCTCAAGTTCCATTATCTTTTTTTGCAGAGACAATACCTGTACAACAATTAAACATAGAAGCCAAACCCAACACCATAAGAAAGTGCTATGTATCAGATTTCAGATAGGATGTCACACAATGTTGAGGTTTAGAATACATTATGGTTATGCATTTTATGAATGAAAGATAACTGGCTTCACATATTCAGAAAGACCACTTTGACAAATCAAATCTAAATATCATACACTAAAAATAATCTGAAGGGGTAAATTTATTCCATCTTTCTATTCACAACAAAGTGTCCTGGTCCTGTTGATGCAAACGGATGAGATACTGAAGTTCAAACATTACTTAATATTTGAAGAACACAGAACCTTGCAAACTAGTGACCAGGAATGTCAAAAAAAACTTCAAATTCATTTTACAAATGGAAAGTAAAAGAACCTGACAAATGGGCCAACAAGCAAAGCCTATGGAGGAATGATACAAGCTATTCATCCATTCCAACAGGGAGATCATTCTAAATGATTGAAGTTTATGAAGAGAATGGCCAAGGCAATGTTGCAACATGTTCATGCCTTTTCACAGCCTAAAAGAAGTACCCAATCAAATATTTTTCTCTTTTTTCACAATTGATGACAGGAAACCAGAACGTAGCATGGACCTTGTTATTGAGGGAATAATTTTTTAAAATTTTAAGATAAGTTAAAAATAGATCAGATGTACAGGAGAGCTAATAAATGGGCAAGGTGACCTCAGATCAAGTCCAACAACAAGACTCTATTTCATACCTGATAATTAATTGATATAAAGTCATTATTAATCAGCAGAAAATATTTAGGAATGTATGGAACATATCAATATTATGAAAGCGCTTAATTATGAGGCATATTTCCAATTTTACAATTGAAAAAGGAACACTTTCCTTGGTCCACAAACACATCGCTGAGAAGAACTTGCAGAAGTGAAAATCTGGTTGTGCTACAATTTGAAACCTGTGTGACCCACATCTTTTCACTTGATCAACTGCTCTGTGAGAAAGATTTACAGGGAAAAATGGGTGATGGAAAACCGAAAAAGGTATCATCAATCTGATAATAAATTATTTATAGACTTCAAAGTTTCAAACCCATGTCTAAATATCTTATCTTTAAAATATAAAATTGACATAACCATTATACATATTCTCTCGCTGCAATAAAGGAGCAACACAAGGAACATCACAGGAGTTAATCTGCAACCCTATCAGGTTGTGTTTACTTAAAGGTGTAATTATTTTGTTACACAATTAAGGGGTGTTCAGTTTCAGGTGCCATTGCTTGAACTCTAAAGAGTAAAGCAAACTGGCAAAATGGTCAAGTAAAAAATGTATAAAGGATTTCTAGGAGGTTTTCCTAGGTTCCTAATTACCACAGTTTATTTCTTAACATAAAAGAAAATATCTATTGAGTAGATATTGTTCGCAGCAACAATATCCATCTTTAGATCTATCGATGAAATCTAGTCATCAATACAAATCTTTTTTCACTTACTATCAATCTTTTTGTTTAACTAAACCATTCGGTGTAAGGACATCTTTGTACATTAATTGTTCTCTTGAGCCTTAGCCAGCAATTATTTGCAAGCTACCATTCAATTTTTCTACTTTTATGACTCAACCATGACTGATAATAATCCTCCAGCCATTTGACCCAAGGCCCTGAAGATATTTGTCAATCATTGAATTTATTCCCAGAATTTCTACAAAGATTTTATTCAAAGAAATCCTAACAGGAGTTCAATTTCAGTAAGGATTTCATGAATTCAACTCAGGGATTCCAAGGTTAATTACCAACATGCATGGTTAGAGACTGTTTGGGTTGAAAAAATACAAATCAAAGCAATGGATCAGCAAAAACTTTTCAAATGACTTCACATGAAGCAATGACCCAGAAAACTTAAGCACTTCACAATAAAGCAATGTTTCAAGAGAGACAGGCAATGACTCAACATAAGACTTGGCCCCAAAGGACTCAAGGATTTCGCATAAACCAACTTGCCAAAAGAACTAAGCACTTCATAATAAAACAATTCTTAAAAAGAGTTGAAGCCTTGATATATTAATCCTCCATGAACTCATTACTAGGTACCTCAAACAACTCAACTAATCCATCATCTTCCATGGATAGACACCCCCACTATTTTTTGGACTCTTTATGAAACAGATTAGTATAGAACCATACAAGAAATTACAAAACCTGATTGGGACAAATTAGCATAATCAAATCAAAGTCCATTACCAAAGCCATTTAGAATTATGCATGGATCATCAAGTGGATGAGAAAATACTCTAACCATAAGGTTATCCATTCTGCAAACATACTTTTGAACACATTTCATCTCCTTGAAATTGTTTTGCACATAACCAACAAACCTTACAACAACAATTGTCAACAAGAGGTGTTTTTGAGACAGACATAGTAGGAAAATAAATGTCTAGAGAGATCCTGAACATCAGACACTATTTTTTATTATTTGGTTGCTTCCAGATTCCCCTAACATCATGGCACACTGCAAACAACCAAAAAACTAAAATAAATGTCATTCATGTTGCCGCCCATGTATTCAATCATCCTTTATGAAAAAATGCTTAGGAGCTATTGATAATCTTAGATCCATTGCTGAAAGTTCCTCCAAATGGAAGAATGAGAAAATCCCAATAATGGATTACATTCATAAGTCAATGCACATTATCAAGGTCATCTTCTAAGGTATATATGGAGGCAAGAAGGATAGATATATACCCCTTTGATAAATTATTGACTCTAAGCATCAAAATCACCTTCCTCTAACTCTCCGTGAAATTGGGTACTACTTACACAAAACATTCTTTTATGATGAGCATTTCACTCTTACCTAGAAGTGGTTGAAGAACCATTCATCCTCTTTCAGAGAATGTTTCCCACTCTATGACTCAAGATATAATCCAATACAACTCCAAAAGGCGAAAGTGTTGATTATTGTTTGGATATGATATGATAATGCAGGCAAAAGACCATCTTCCTAAGCATCTCTCTGAGCTTAGCTAGCACTCAAAAATATATTTTATATTCTTAAATATTTTATTAGCTTTGTGCTTATGCATATACACTGTATAGTGGGAAGACTTCAAAAGCTAAACTACTAATCTCTGGGTGTATAGTGGGCAGACTTCAGAAACTAAACCACTAATCTCTGGGGGCTTCAACAACTTAATTGTATCTTTGAAAATATTGACTCCAACAAATGCAATAGGTTTGCCCAAAAGCAGATGAGTAATTTAGTATTGTCATTGTGCACCATAATCATGAGTTCTGTAACAAATATTTAGAAGCATGAAACCTAGAGAACTAATTTTGATGAGGCATTTTCTGCATGAGTGAAAGCATTACAAAAAGAAACCTTTATTTATAAGAGATGGTTAGTGTTGGAAAGAAATAGATAGGTAATTTGAAAACAAATCAGCAAGGTATTTGAACAAAATGGCAGGATTTTCTCAATTAAATGCACAAAAGAACCAAATTCTGTTTGATTCTGATTTACCGCAAGCCATGATCCATGATGCATTAAATTTCCATTCTATACAAATGAATATTTTGGACCTTTTCAACTAAAATCCCTTTGATGTTATGTCTAATTTAAATTCAATCTACATTTGACAATTTAATATTAAATTATACATTACTTTATGTACATTTGTGACTACAAAATTGATTTTTCACAGAATGAGAAACCCCCATTATTTTGTTCAAGTTTTCAATATTTAAACAAGTTTATATTCTCTTTGTATTTCAGCCAAATGTTGACAAACGTTAGATATTAGATACTGAACTAGTAATCTCGTAAATAGTAGAAGCGATCATATGATGAAATTGAACAAAACCAAAATACTAGATGTACATCAGCAAAATTATATGAACTAAGAATTAAACTCTAAGAAATTAATCAAAATGCTTACATAACAAAGACAAGTATTGTCTATTTTTCAAGGGGAATGAGAATAGACCATCAATGAACGATCAAACAAATTGTCAGTTTTATTTAATTTGCCATTAAATAATAAGTGACATTTTCAAATTTTACATCAGTTCTATTCAATTTGTCACTAAATATTACACTGATACACAAAGAGCTTTGTCTATAGATCAAACCAGGCTAAATACAGAAAAGGCATTACTTAAAAGTTTAAAGCATATAGGATGAAGTACCTCTTCTTTTAAAGACTTGATAACTTCAGCAGAATTTTGGCACATATTGTTAACAAATATTTCAGACATAGAAACTTCAGTGCCTGCTACATCTTCAATATCTACAACCTCCATTTGCTTCTTTGAATCCAGCATAGCATGTTCTTGAGCATCAAGAGTCATCTTGTGTTGCTTTTCCTCACCTGTTGTCTGGTTAGAAGAAATATGAATCTGATGTTCCTCTTTTAACTCAACTGTAGCCTCTTTTGAACAATCTGAGCTTCCTTCTTTACACAAGGAATCTATAGTATTGTCTTCTGGGTCATAAATAGCTTCTGATTCTGTTTTTGACTCTATCCCAGCCTCTTTTGAAGCATTTCTATCTACATTATCAGTTTTCTCTTTTAACTTGGAAATGGCAGGAGATCCTGCTGAAATGTTCTGAGAAAAAGAATCACCCCTATCAACTTGTTCTTCGTTAGGCACTGCAGTTTGATTAATATTTTCAATGGGAAAGAAAAATGACAAATTGTCTTGATGGCAAAGAATATCATAGGAAAGAACACTCCCCAAAGAATGGCCATAAATGGAAACCTGCGGACAGGCATACACCTCAGCTAAGTTCAAATTTCAATAATTCATTTTCATAGAAGCATTTGAAGAAGATTCAAAACACTAATCAAAATATATTTTGTTGTCCCTTTTACTTGAAACATTACCACCTAATATTTGCATGGTTTCACAATTATCACAAATATCATAATACTCCCAAGAAGAAAATACAAAAAGGCATTGCCATAGTTAGCCAACTGGATATATTATTATATATGCTCAACAATACTATACCCATTATCTATTACCTTCCCATCATAGCCAGGATTCCTTTTCAAAAACTTCAGATACAAACTGTTCAGTTGGTTAGATACCTGCAATCAACAGAAAAAAGATTTCCATAATTCTGAATACAATCTTCAAAAGTATGTTACACATTGCATAAACTTGCCATAATATTTTAAAATGCTTGAAATATAAAGAATTGCAAATTTTCTTTTAAATGGCAATAAGTTCAGAAATCAAAATGAAATCAAACAGGAGGATGAGAGGGATGTTTGCACAAGTATCCATAACTCATAGAACTGCCAATGTCAGAGGCACCATTGTAACTACTAACAACAAATGGAAAATGGGAGAAACCATTTAAAGTGGCCATCACAATGGTCAAAGAATCAAAACCAAATACATATTAAACCGTTAAGTCTATTATAATTTTAGTCAGCTGTATGTTAGCCATGATAGTTAAGCAGCATGCCAGTAGGTCTAGGTTTCTTGGTCGATAACCAACTTGAGCACTCTTTACTTAGAAGAATCTGTTAGGATAGGTATCTTGGTCAATAAGCAACTTGGGCATTCTTTAATTGGAGTGAGGGTTCATGGCAAAATATCATCGAGAGAGTTGTCCTATGACACATGATGCTGGAATCCTTGAGTGTCATAATTGGATAGTTTAATTGTTCAAGGACTTAAAGATGAAAACATCAAATCTCAAATTGCCTTTGAGTTGTGACGTAAGGTTAGATTAATATGTAAGCCACCATCAGACCATTAGGTAAATCAGATAAAGAACATAATGCTAGTGAGTCTTGACCATAGGAAGAAGTCTCATTTAAAAAATAATTCTAGTCATAGTTATAACTTATTTCCTTTATAGTATACTAGAAATCATGCTGGCTGATGGATTGCATTCCCTAACCCTGCATTTAGAGTTGCTTTGCACTCTACTGTTATCTAAAATGGGGATTTTTTTGCTCTGCTTTCAATTAGGTAAGACCTCATCCCAAAAACAAGTGCTTGATTTTTCCCTTTCAAGCAAATAGCAAAAGCGCCTGAGAAACCCAAATATGGTGAAGCTAATCTTGACTGCTAGATTAGGTATAACAGAATCCACCACATGGCTTGGGATTGAAAGGAAGATTTTACCTTCTATACTTTAAATACCTCTTCATCCATCTTTCTTTTTTCATGTCCTAGATTCCCCATCTATTGTTAGTCCATCTAAAACATGATAAATTGGTCCTTCCTTCTGATTAAGTTCACTTGTAACACAAAAAATGTACATAGTAAGCTCATCTCCATTCTTCCAAATGGTCACCTGCACATCCAGCTGCAATTAGAACAAGCTAGAAGAAGATATCATTTTAGAGCTCAAGGGATGTGAATTGCAGCCCTTTCCATTTGGTGGTCATTGCATCTTCTTTTTGAAATATTCCCAGCTTCAAGCTCCTTGCATAACCCTCCTCAATCATTCAAAGAAGTGGTTGTAGATAATGGTCTTGTAATTCTTGAAGGCGATAAATTCTCGGTCGAAGCTGCAGAGGAGGTAACCATTCCCGACAGCAATGGACGAGAGGAAGGTAAGCCTCCCACTGAAAACCCTGGTAATGCTAAACTTATTCCTAATTCTGAAATGAAAATTGTAATAAATTCTGAAAGGGCTAGGTTAAAAATTTCCGCCATTTTCTTCGTGGCTGTAGATGTTAATAAATTGCCTGCCCGTAAATTTTTAGACTCTTGGCTCTCTAATGTTTGGGCCAATAAGTTTGGCATCCAAGTTAGCTTCTACAAGATGATCCAATGAGGATTGTTCGTTAGCTTTCTAAAAAATCATGACATGCAAGAAAAAATGCTTGTGAAACCCTACTGGAATGTAGGGGGGTGCACCTTTAGGGCTCTGGTGTGGTCGCATGCGGCCATGGTAGAGGAGGCCCTAGACTTATCTTGTCCCAGGTGGGTAGTTATTAAAAACCTACCCCCCGAGTTCTGGAAAGTTATTCCCCAGTAGTTAGCCCCTTTCAGTGATGTTATCAGGGTGGACAAGGCAAAAGTTTGTTGTGACGTTTGTGGTTTCATCTGCCCATTGGAGGTCTTAGGCGGCTTAAATGAATGTTACCTTTCCAGGAAGGAAGGCCATATTCGTAAAACCTACCTGTTAATCCAAAAGAAAGTTGCTAAAGGTATTCCAAAACCAAATTTGGTTAAAGAGGCTGATTCAGAGGACGTGGACTCCCAACCCGAAAATGGACCTCTTCTGTTGACTCATGTGGAGGAATTTCATAGTCTATGTGCTTCGCACTTGGGTGATATCCCTAATTTGGAGGGACAAGAAAGACCTCCCTCCTCGGGAACCCAAGTGGCATGCCAAAAGAATGCCCTAGCATATAGTGGCGCCCCCCACCAACCAGTAATTCAACCTCGGTTCTGCTAAGAAACTCGTTTAATATTCTTTCTGAAATCTCAAAACAAGAATGCTAACCAGGATGGTAGAGCATCCGCAGGCGCTCCAATTTCTTCTCCCACAACTTCGAGCCTTTCCCCCTCCCCACCCCCTATGGCTAATGTTATTTTACTTAAAAATTGAATGCCCAACAGCTGGCTATAAAAAAATTAAAGAAAGAATTGAGGAAAATTATCTTAATTTATCTGGTAACAGCAAGACCACTCCCCAAGTGTCAGAGTATAGTTTTAAAAAAGGCACTAATAAATTCCAAATTTAAATCAATAAACAAACTCCTAATATGGTGGATGGGGGTCCTAATGTTGGGGGTGAGAAGATAGCATCCTTGGTGGAGGATCTTGTCTTTGAAATTGAAAATAATCACCCTGGATTTTGCGTTCTGCAATCCAATGGTATTCTGTTAGACAAATCATGAAATTTTAAAGAGGCCGTTAATTTGGAGAATGGAACGGGTGGCAACAACAGCAATAGGTCTAAAGATGTTGAAGCCCCCGCACCAGAGGATGTTGCTATTTTGATCCCCAACCGCAACTCCTCATCCACCCATCTTCAGGAATCTGAAATTGAGGGTCAAGATAAGTATAATACCCAAAATCTCAAAAATATAGAGCCATCTCAATGCTCGACTCCTAAACTTGATTGCAGAGACATTTCCATTCAGGAGGAGAATAATAAATCTATGACTTATAAGCCTCGACTAACCAAGGGGACTAAGAATAATAAACAAAGTAGGAAAGATAACTTGGAACCCTCTTAACACGTAGGATGCATTGTTAATGAGAATATCACTAATAAGCAACCTGTGCAAACTCCTAAGGCCAAAGCTAGTCCTAGCAGACCCAGGAAATATGGGAAGCCCCTAGCTATGGGCGGGGGAGGATTTCAGCTTGCCAAAAACAAAAGGAAAAAAACAAGCATTGTGTTACAAATGCCTATCTCCAAGAGGATTGAAGTGGAAGAAAAATTGCCAAAATGTTTTGATCACTTCAAGGGTGATCTAGAAGAAACTCCTATGAACAATGAAGATGAACTTTAATTGCACCTCATGGAACGTTAGGGGACTTGAGTCGCCTAACAAAAAATACATTATTAGGAGATTTCTCAGTTTGGAGAAACAAAAGGATATTGTACTCCTCCAAGAGACAAAAGCCATTGGTTTCACACTAAATACTAATTTAAATTTCATTTGGAATGGGTCTTCCCATTTTTCCACCTTGCATGATAAGGGGAGGGGAGATGTTGCTATCCTTCAATCCAATAAATGGACTCAACATGTATCTCACCAAGGTACATCCCCTTGTAATAGGGCAGTCTGGATCACCCTTGAAAAAGGGGAGTGCAAAGTTGGCATATGCTTTGTTTATGCTTTGAATGATCACAAAGACAAAATAAGCTTGTGGCAATGGTTAATGAGCCTACGTGATGTCCCCTGGATAGTAGGGGGGACTTCAACATGGTGGAACATCTAGAAGACAAGTGGGGTGGCCTTGACATGGGTTGGAAGGGGAGTGAAATGTTCTATTGGAAAAGGATGAAAGCCAAGTTAAACTTGATTGACCCAATGGAAAGTGGCAAGAAGGATTGCAAAGGTGTTTGGTTTACATGCTGCAACTCCCAAAAAGGTGGCAAGAGGATTTATTGTCGATTGGATAGGATATATGCCAACAAAGATTTCTTCAACCTTACTCCTAATAGTGATGGGGTCAAAGTTTGTATCTACCCCTACACCATGTTAGATCACCACCCCATAAAAGCCACTCTAAACACCATCCATTGAAAGGTGGGAGCAGAATGTCCTTAGCTGGACAAAACTCTTCCAGACTGTAGGGAAGAAAAAGGCAAGGAAAGAAGAATTAGAGCTGCATGACAAGCTACTCTTAGCGAAATCTAAGATCCAATCAGTCCCGAATGATGAGGCTTTGTGCGAGAAACCTATCCTTGCCAAAAACAAGTTAAGGAAGATTCAGAATCACAAAATCCAAAGGCTTAAAGTAAGGGCTAAGCTCAATTGGCTAAGCTATGGTGATAAGGGGTCTAAATTCTTCTTTAGGTACTTGAAGGAGAAAAACTTCAAAGAACAAATTGAACAAATATGCGAGGAAGGAAATACCTTCACCTCACAAGAAGACATTCTACATCAATTCCAAGATTACTTTAAAAATCTCTTCTCTTCTGAGAATAGTGGTGAAAGTAGCCACAATGCAAGGAATTTCATTAAAGGTATTATTGCCCAAAAAATATATGGGGAGGATGCTGCAAGATTGGCTGTAGTCATAACTATAGGGGAAATTAAGAACACCATCCTCTCAATGAGTAATGATAAATCCCCTGGGGCTGGGAGTGATGGACTTCTTGTAGAATTCTGTAAAACCTTCTCAGATTGGGTCAACAAAGATCTATTGCAAGTTTATTTGGAAGCATTGGATAAAGGGTCCTTGGGGAAAAATATAAACAAAGGCATTATTAAGCTTCTTCCAAAAGGTGTAGATAAGATTTTAATCAGGAATTGGAGATCAATTACCTAGAAGATTCTTGCCAAGGTGATTGCCTTAAGACTTGTTAATATTCTCCCAAAATTCATTAACAACACTCAAACTGGATTCATTAAGGGGAGATACATATTAGAATATCTAATTACAAGTTGGGAGTCTATGGAATGGGCAAGGCACTCCAATTAGAGTGCTAACATGCTCCTACTAGATTTTGAAAAAGCACATGATAGGGTTGAATGGGTCTTCCTAAGAACCACCTTGGAAGCCTTTCAATTTCCCAATGAATTTGAAAAACGGTCGGCACCCTCTTAAAAGATGTTGTAGCACAGGTGGATGTGTGGGGCACTCTCAGAAGAGTTTAGCCTTGAAAGATCTATTAGGAAAGGATGTCCATTTGCACCATCCCTATTTATTATTGCCTCAGATGCTCTTCACTATTTATTAAGGGAGCACATTATGACACCTAAGGTCAAAGGTATAAGACTCCCAAACCAAAGTGAGGTTTTAAACATTCAGTTTGTTGATGACACAACCATCTTCATGGAGCTTGAAGAAGACAATATGTGCTCATTGATGGAAAAGTTAACATTGGTCTGGCAGGCCTCAAGTGCAAAAATCTCAATTGCCAAATCAATTCTCCTTGGATGGCAGGAATCCCCACCTAAGTGGATCAAGAACTATGAGTTCCAATGGGGTGGCCCCAATAAACAAGTTAGATATCTTGGGATCCCATTTGATGTCAATCCTAATCTAAAGGAAATGTGGTTATGGATCAGAGCAAAAATTGAAAAGAAGATCAAAGTTTGGAATAAGCAATATCTATCACTGTGTTGGTTATTTTTGCAGAACCAAGCAGATCCCACTAAGTATCTATGAATTTGCCAACTTCAATTATCGAATACTCAAGAGACGATTGGCCAACGAACGAGAGAAAGCAAAAATGCTTCCCTCATGCACTTTAGGCTCTGCAAGAACGGGAGGGTAATCCCACAATGTGCATCATATAATCTTGCTACACAACTATACCACGCAATGCACAATTAACAAATACATTCTCATTCAAATGCTAAATAAATGAAATCTTTAAAGAAACTGGCAATTCCTTTGAAAGATAACACCTCTAAAGCTGGGAATCCACACAACACCAACCTTAACAAAGGTAAAACAATTTAAAAGATTATTTATGAATGTTGTTCTCAAATTGGATAACCAGAACCATGGGAAATACAAATAATACCTAGGACCAGTGACATATCTTTATGCAAGGAGTCAAAACACAGAAAATTGAACTATAAGGTGATTTTAATTCTAAAAATCCATGATCTACGTGTGACTGTTTTGCAATTCACATATTGTTGTACCCAAACCAAAATTTTTTGCTTCATTAAGGCATTTTGCTTAAAATGGTCTAAACCTTGTAAAAGTAGGGTCAAAACTCAGTTTTTAGGCAAATGAAGTATGGGCTTTTGGTCAGTGTGATGCTAGGAAGATACTAGCAAAATTTGGAAATTTTGAAAATTAGGGTTTCCAGACCCCGTTTTTAGGTCAAAACCCTAAAAAATAGGAACTTGTCAGAATTGGCTGAAATTAATTTTGATTGGCTTATTTCACATCACAATCACAGTGGTGAAGTCCGTTTCAATTAAAAGTTAGTTTAAGGCTGGTGGGTAGTTTTCACTTTTTCAGGAGAAAAGTTAAGACCTCTGAGGTCGTTAATGGTAGTTGGCCAGTACCAAGTATCAAAATCTAAGCCTGAAACTCAAAGCAGAACATTCTATGATGAAAGATATCGAAACAGATGCCTCTTGACGAAGGGGATTTTCAGATGGGCAAAAAGTGCTAAAATATTCTAAGTCTAGGAACATTTTCACTATGTAACGTAGTAGACACTTGCGCAATCAACGTGCAAATCAACTTTACAGTGTGTGTACATATGAGAATGATGAAGTATAGTCATATACACATGTCTGCAGTGGTGATATCTCGACATGATCAACCTCAGTAGCTGATGTTGTGTGCACAAAGTGGTAAAAATGGATGAAAATCATGAAGTTCAGAGCAAATCTGCGCCCCTGTAGGCCAGGGGCGCCCTTCCATTTGAAGGTCAAGATTCAATCGCTTTGGATTGTAAATACATTCATTCTTTTCAGTTTTCAGTCAGCTTTCCGACTAGCTATGGAGCTAGTCCGTCTGAATTGCAAAACTCTGATGAACAAAGGCAGAAGCAGGCAGAACGAGGTGTATACATCGTGAAGACAGTCAAAGAATGCAAATTTGCGCCCCTATAGCCCAGGGGCGCCCTTCTTTTTGAAGGCCAAGATCTGAATGCATGTGTTCACTGTTGGTTTCAGTCTCTTCAGGATCAGTCTGGCTTTCCAACGAGCTATCAAGCGGAGGCATACATAGTGCAGAACTCCGGTTATCAGTGTCGGACACTGAGACTGCAGGCATGATACATGTCACAAGAAATTGCCAGTTGATGGTTTGAGCGCCCTTGTAGCTCAGGGGCGCCCTTGAATATGGCTACCCAGATGAATGAACTTGCAGTTGAGGTCTTCCTGAGATCTTTTCCAGCTCAGTCCAGCTTCGCAACGCACCAGTTCGCAAGATGATCAAAAATTCCAAGTGACCGTGACATAGGTTTTACCGAGCACGTAAAACAAAGGATGGTGAAACGTAGCTACACATAGCTGCACATCTGTAGGCTAGGGGCGCCCAGCCTTTAGGCCTACTACATGGGGTTATTTGCTTTCGCAATCTTCACAAGACTTGTGTGCGATTACTCCAGCTATCCAATGAGTTCAACCGTCAGCCTCCGAGATTTGGCAAACGCTCGTACGTGCAAGGTCAAGATGGTGATGCTGAAAAGTGAAAGTAACTAGAGACAACCAAAAAATGACTAAGTATGGCGAGTACCAATCTCCTTGAAAAACGCGCCCTTCTCTTTGAGGCCTTAGAAGCAATTTTCTGGCTTTGTCGTCTCCAAAGACATCTCTTGTAAGTTGACTCAACTATGCAGAGAGACAGACGGTGCGCGAATCGGAGCACTCCAGCTCCTGGTGTCAGGGGTCAAAGAATGGTGTTCAAACGAATGTCACTTTGTCAAAAAGGTATGTGCCTTCACAAGCCAGGGGCGCCCATCTTTTTGGGGTTCCTGATACAGTTTTCAGATACCTTACATACAATCATTGGATGCAAAGTACTTCCAGTCACGCAATGAATCTACTATTCAGTCAGTAAGGTTCATCATTCACCGTCAGCGGCAGTTTGAAGCATCAAAAGGCAATACGAAGCAATGGCTAAGTCTGGAATCAGTGCATCAATTTAATCAAAGGCGCCTAATTTTCCAAGGTGTCAGATGTTGATTTTAGCAGTTGCAACTCCCAGCAGACATTTCATCCTTGTCATGCAGGCTTCGCAGTGGATATCTCAGATCAGTCGCAGGTCCATTCACTCACCCGGAAATCAGAGTTGAACATGGCCAAATGTAACTTTGCAGTCAGCTATAAAGTAGGAGATACTCAAAAATCTCATAACTCTTGCAAATGGATGCCTAGAAGGTCAAATTTGGACTTTCTAGAATCAGTGAAGTTTGTCGAGCACATCCAAATGCTATTTTTTGGCGAAATGATTAAAATAATATTTTTGCATGCAAAGCATTGAAAATGGCAAATTTCTTCAAGAGTTAAATATGGCGCCTCTTTTTAATTTGCATGTTTTAAATTAAATGTTATTTTTAGTCTAAGACTCAGAGTCAATGGCAGTTCATCTGGTGAGAGGCCAATCGAATTCTTTCAAAATTAGGGTTTCAGCATGCATGCATGATGGTACGACTTTGTCTATTTAACACAAGTGTGGTGCTATTTCTCATTCACACAGCTTACAAAATTCAAATTTCTTCAAGAGATTGGCGAATTTTCATCAAACAGAAGAGTTCGAAGGTGACAGAAACATTCTTTTGCTGGTACAGTTTCAAATTCACCATCAGATTCAAGGCAGAGTGGCGATTTTGAAAGAAGACAATAATTGAAAAATAATTAAAAAACGTCTTTTTCTCTTCTAGATTTCTTCCATTTTATCGTCTAGATTCTCTCACATGTTCGAAGAATAGGCAAATTTTGGCGAATCAGAATAACTGGATTGATTCAGAATGATCTCCTCGGCAAAACCCATGTGCTAGAATTTTTCAGGAAAATTTGTTCCAAAACATCAGTTCTCGAAGCTGTAATTTTCTCAACCGAAATTCCTTTGCATGGCTGAGTACAGGTCAAATTTTTACATTTCTGACGTTCTAGGTTGTCTTAGAATCACTTTCTGGACAAAACCCATATCTCAGAATTTTTCGTAAAAATTTACTTCTGACGAGCTATTTTTAGCTTTCCAGAAAAATTGTCAGAATATAGCCGTGTTCATAGTCAACAAGCAAGTTTTTCAGAATGCAGTTCACACAGCTCGATTTCAAGACCAAGTTAGTTTTGACTCATGACTTCATCGGAACAGTTGATTTGAATCTACACAAGGTGCTTCCAAAAGCAGTTTTGGATCCACTCAAGATCAGAGATTCGATAATCAAGAACATTCAACAGTCTAGGTTACTTGAGGCCGCTTCCATACCTATCTCAGTTCATTGCGTAGAGTTTGTAATGTCTTGCATTAAGCATTACAATTCTGCTGCACGGGAGATACAGTCAGTAGATGGGTGTGTCATATGCAGTCTCAAACCCCTTGACATCGAGTGAAGTTTGGGTATTCCTCAACATCCAGATGGGTTGGTCATTTCCATGAATCAGAGCAAGCAAGCATTCAATGCTGAATTGGATAAGTGTCAGAGTAAGATGACAGAGAGGTGGTTAAATAGAAAAAGACCAGGTTGCCAAACAACATAGGTCGTGGCGAGTTCAAGGATGAGTATGGTATTCTGATTACACTGCTTAATCGTGTCTCAGGTCATGCAGATGCAAACAAATTTCACCCATGGATGTACTATATCATTGGTCGAATCATCTTTGGGCAAGAGCATTATGACTAGGCATCCTTCATCAACGCTGCTATTCACGAGCAAATCACCGGTTTCCTAGTTGCACACCAGTTTCATATGTGTTCCTATCTTGTGTACTTGATCACTTATCAGGGTCAGTTTAATGAGTTGAACACGGTGGGCATCCTTAGTGCACAGAAGGTCTATCGTTATTATGATCAACTTGAGTTCACGAAGGCTGAAAGTCATTTCAAACATGTGCAAGAGGCTTTCTTAACGTATACAGTGAGAAACTTGGACCGGGAGTTGCACATTCGTATCTCAGCGGTTGCTAGAACAGCAATGGAAGGTTGGGTAGACTGATACATTCAGTTCCCTACATACACCTATATCCGTGTCTATGGATATACGGGAAATCCAACTATGTTACCACGTTATCCTTCGGATAAGACAGTGTTCATGGAGTTTATGAGGCAGTTGTATGAGGTTCACAAACGTTTGCGCCACAAGCGTAAACAAGCTGCAACCTTTCCTTTGTAGTTCGAGATATATTGGTGTAAGACAACAATTGATGCTAAAGCTGCAAGGCAAGAATTGGAGAATTGCAAACTCAAATACTTGGTTGACACACGCACATATGATCGTTGGGGTCATTACGCAGCACGCCTTGGTAGTCGCTCTTATCACAAACCTACATTAGAGGATTACTGGGTGAATTGCGAGGATGACTTCGAAGTGCGTAGACGCAACTATAACAGGTTCTCTCTTCCACAGATATTTGTCTTCTTGGCAGAAGAAGTGGAAGGATTGTCAAAGGATGAGGGAGATGCACTTCCTCAGTTTTACAGAGAACAAGTTGATGGACAACCACTACCGTTAGTGAATTGGTATGCCAAAGAATTCTCATCGGTGAAGGAGAGATCAAGCAAGGTCATCCAGAATAGTATGCTTTATCTAGAAAGCAGAAGGATCAGAAATGTATCCATGCCTAGAGTAGAGCCGCCACCAGTAGGAGTTGTACTACCCTCCTCGTCAAAACCCAAGTAGAAGAAAAGGAGTAACCCTCCTAGAAAGAATCCAACGCCTAGTAACTCAAAGGGAAAAGCACCTGTTGCTATTCCACATGTAGAGCCTATCAGAGAAGATGTTCAAAGTTCACCACAGCCTAAGGTTCAGCCACATTTGTCGTCACCGACACCAGAGCAGCCTCCAGTCCCAATTCACATTGATTTGGACGTGGATTCACCTCCTCGCAGTAACACCTCTACACATTCACTTTCATCAGATCCCCCTATGACTAGTACAGATCATTCCAGTGGGATTAGTCGGGATTCGTCTTGGCTTGAGAGTCAGCTAGGAAGAAAAAGAAGACAGCCATCTTAAGTACTTGATCATTAAAATTTCGATCATGACCATCAAGATGCGCCTGACAAAAGGATTAAGAAACAGGTCCACATTGAGAGGAATGCAGGTAAGGAGATCATTGTTGAGAGCGTTGCACCTCCAGAGGATAACAGTCTGGACGAGATGGAAGCTCAAGACTTCAAACTGATCACAGTCAACTTCAGTAGAAGTAATCGCCAGATATTACACCCAAAATGTTTTTTTTGGCATTCTGCTTAAATTGAGCTAAACAATGTAAAAATGCCATCAAAAGTATGTTTTAGGTCAAAACAAATATGAAGTCTTTGTGGGTTTTTGTCAAGGAACATATGGTTAAAATTCTGAAAATATGAAAATTAGGGTTTTATGCCCTTTTTTTAGGGAAACCCTTAAAAATAGGACCTTCCCGGAAATGATTGAAAATAATTCTAATAGGGTTAATTGAATTCATGATCACACTGATTAAGTCAGAATTATCAAAAGACATGTTTTACTCTAGTGGGTCTATTTCTATTTTTTAGGAACGAAGTTAGGAGCTCCGCAGCCATTAATGGCAGATTGGCCAGTACCAGGTGGTGAAATCTCAACTTCAAGAACTCCAATGAAGAAGCTATGGCGGAAAAGGATGAAAATGATGCCGTTCAACGAAGGAGATTCTCAAAACAGAAAAGGCCAAAATTTGGCTAACTCTGGAAGGTGCACGTTTTGCTACCAAGGCAAAACACAGTCTACAACAAAAAAACGCGCCCTTCTTGAAGAAAGGCGCCCTTGGATCTCAGAGGGCAAATGTAGTCACCTTGCATCTTCAGATCATTCATCTCCTTCACGTTCGTGTTGGCTCAACAACGCAACCATCAGTCAGATCATCTGATTCAGGAATCATTGGCCAATCGTTAACGAAGTATGGAGAATCTAAAAACAATGAAGATGCCAGATCAGAGAACTTCAAGATAAAAGCGCCCCTACTAGCCAGGGGTGCTCCTCAATTCAAGGCAACAGATGAATCCATCAGCAGCTGCTTCATACATGACATCTTTTCAGCTTCCTCCCAGCTACGTGATCGATCTGACAGAAGGTTCACAAGACACGCCAAACGATCACACATTGAGATCAAGCAAAAAAAGCCAGAATTGGAGATTGAAAAGACAAGCCAAAAATTGGCTAAGGATAGAGGAAAAGCGCCCCTCTTGGAGAAAGGCGCCCTTCCTTTTGGAGTAAATGCAATCTGATTGCTTACTGCTCTCCAGAACAACCTTCTCAGCTACGATCAATCTCGACAACGAGATTGCCAACCAAAGGATCCGACAACTGAATCATCTAATGAAAGAGATCAAGGCAAGCCATTTTCAGAGTAGACAAAACCAGTCAACAAGCTCCAACAGGGGCGCCCTTGAGTTTGAAGGACATAAACTCACTATCATCATCTGAGAAGTAAGTCATCCAGTGCAGGACCAAGCTGGTTACCTGATGCATCGTCAAGCAGAGTCATCCGACTCATCCATCAACGGGAATGTCAGATCAAAGCACAGAGGGTCTGAAATGGCCAAAACGAAGAACAGTCAATGAAAATTGACTAAGGCACAGCCAAAAGCGCCCCTCTTGAAGAAAGTCGCCCTTCATTCTCGAGGCTCAAACTTAGTTTTCTGAGTTAATCTCTCCCAGGCATATCTCATCAAGTTGATCCCATCTCAACAAGGGATCTGTTAGCAACTGTCGAAGATCAACTAAGCAGCCAGGATCGAAGATCAAACGGAGGCACTTCAGCTTGCAAAAAATGATCAAACTCCAAAAGGGACGCCTAAGAAAGTCAAAAGCAAATGTTGACTTGAGTTAACAAATTTTGGAGGCAAAAAGAGGTCAAACACTCCACAATCAATGGAAATCACCTTTTTGAACTCCAAATCAAGCTCAATCACGAGTTGGATGCCCAATTGATGCTTGCAACTCCAAATTGACATATCAGAGCATCTAGGCATCCATTATTCATTATTTCTTTGCAGGTTGAGGAGCTCAAGAACGGATATTTTTCTTCTCCAACATTTTTGAAGATCTGACAGAGGGGTTTTCACCATTCTTCATATTTTTGAAGATCTGTTGCACAGAGGGACTATTTATCAGAGTTTGCATCAAAAGGCATAATTCTTCCAGATTGACAGCCGATAACTTCCAATCCACCTTCTGTCTACTTCCTCTATTTTGTCTAAATTTCTTTGCATGTCTGAGAAAACGGCAGATAATCACAGATCTGGCCAACTGGGTATGATGAAATATTCTCTCTCAATTTTTTCCTTGTTTTTAATGAACATTTACAATAAGATCAATCACCCGTTAAGGTTAGCATAACCAAAATGTACATAAAAGAACTCTAACCAAGAATGCGCCCTAAAACCACTTAAGGAGGAGGGGCGAGCATATGGTCAGAGGATCCCTAGGATCTACAGAATCAACAAGTACGAGATTATACTGAAAGAGAAATATTAAACTCAACACCAAGGATGTGCACTCAAGATCCTTTGCAGGCGAGGTGCTAACATATGGTGGAGTGCTACTGCTGAATTGAAATAACAAGGCGGATAACCAGCCAATGAACTTTCCACACTACCACCAAACAGTGGGGGGGAAAAATTACAACATTAAAGACTTCTTCTGCTACAGTAGGCATCCACTGAAACGTGGGAATTCTCCACTAGAAGTGGGTATGAAAGAGATTACAAATCAGATTATCCACACTGGCGGTATACCATCCAGGGGTGCTTAATGTGAAGTAATTAAAATATTGCAGCAATAATAAAAGTGAAACAGTACTACTGTTAACAGTTTTAACAAAATAAAGAGAGCTGCAAATTACAAGGATTTCACAATCATTTCAAGCACCAAAATATAGAGTGTTTACAATTCATATCATAACTAGAATTGATGAAGAAAGATAGAAGGAGCAAACTGAAATAATGCTGTTTAGAAATCTGCAATTCTGGAAATGAATTATCAGCAACTGCAGAAATAATCAAATGCTCATAACTTAAGCAATATACCTTCGAATTGCATGAAACTGAATGCAAAGCACCTCTAGAGGATACGTGCCCATGTCATGATGAAGAAACAACACCAAAAAGCCTTCATTATTTAACTGGCACAATTCCCAATGCCTTCCAAATGGTACGGCCCTTGAGAGGGGCGATTTTGCCACATAAAATCACACACTCAAAATGAAAATCTGAAACTTGTTGGAAATGGTCGCCAAGACCTTAGGAACAGATGGACCAAATACCCATAACAAAACAAAATTCGTACAAGCTGCTATGAGTGAATTCGACTTTCAGCTGTGTACAATCAGCAACTGCAAAAACTGGTAAAAACTCCAAAATTTCACCGTGAAGCTCTATCTGCTAGTCTGAATGAGAAGCAGCAACAAGAATCAACTAGGTGTTATCTTTCAAACACGAAATTGGATTGTAACTAGGAGGTCAGCATTCCTCGAAGTAAGAAACAAGTTGTCATTTTGACAGCATAACAATAGCATAAATTCATGGATACCAAATGCTGGAGCAAGGCCACACTTTTAAACAGAAAGGGATGACTGTTCAATTCCCTTAGATGGTATGCCAAAAGCCATCTCACATTTTACCTTTTCAAAAAAGAATTAAACCTCTCAAAAAGGCGTCCACTTTAAGTCAAGAGATAATTTAATAAAGAACATTAAATTCCTCCATGAAGGCGTCCCCCTTCAAGTCCCCTTTTTAACACAACTTTAAGTTATCACTTAGGCCAAGAGGTCAACTTAAAATTAGAACACTTTGCCTTTTAAAAGAAGAATTTTATCAAAATAATATTTTCCAAAGGCCAAAGCTTAACTCTGAATAATTGCTCCAAATGACAGGATGAGCTGAAGGCTGACAACTGATAACTGCCAAAAATAGTATTTACTGAAGAAAGACCACAAAACCCTCCAACAAGGAAATCCTGATTTGCACATCTGAGTAGCCTATGGTTTTTCCAGAAATAGGCTAAATCCAAATAAAGAGCGTAGGGCGAAAATGGGGATATTACATATGATTAGCATAGCTTTTTGTACAAAACCCACATGTTAGATTTTTCCATAAGAAGTATCCCTGCTGTCCCTATTTTTTAGGGTTTCCAGAAAAAATCATAATTTTGAAAATCAAACAAACTGGGTTTGTTCAGCTTTGAAGCACAAACAAAACCCATGTGTTGGATTTTTCCGAGAAAAATCACTTTCTGGTGCCTTGCTGCCTCTGCCATCGAAGGGCTCTTGCATGTCATAGAAAAACTCGCTTTTCCGAATTTCTGACGATCTGGGTTTGTTTAGAGAATTATTCTCAACAAAACCCACGTCTCAGAATTTTTCGTAAAAAGTTGCCCCGGTAAGGCTATTTTTAGCAGTTCCAGAAAAAGTTGTCCGAACAGCATCGTGTGCACAGTCAATCTTCAAGGTTTTCAGAACGCAGTTCTCCCAAGACGAATACAAGACCAAAATGGTCTTACTCCATTATTTTCTAAAAACGACTAGCACCGATCTGCGTCGGGCACACCTAGAGGTCAATCTGGACAAATTGACAAGCATAAACACAAGTCCACAAGTTCCATAATGGTTTCACCTCATATATCTAATCGCCTTCCAAGGCCAGTTTAGAGGATGGTAACCCTTGGAATTTTACACATATAGCAAGTTCATGTGCATTTCTCACGGTTGGAATGATCGTGGTCAAACTTCGCGGTTTCATCATCAAGCTTCGCGGTTTCATCAGACAACACTCTTCCATTGAGAAAGATCAAGGAAAACGTCAAAGCTGCAAAAGAACACGAAAGGTAGTCATTCCCAACATAGAGCCGCCATCGGTTAATACTACACTACCTTCCACGTCAAAGTGGAAACACAGACAAAAAGAAAAGGAGTAACCCTCCTAAAGGAAGCAGAATGAAGGAGATGCATACATCAAATTGCTGACAAGCGGTAAGCTAACGATTTGACAGGCATGTAACGGTCTCCGTATGAAGAAATCAACGAATGAACAAAAGCACCGTTGACCAATGATGATGAGGTGTCAAACACCTCAAGAAGGACGTCCTACCCTCCAAAATAGCAAGAAATATGACTGAAGTCAACTTGATGCCCCTTTCCAAGTTGACTACAGATCTCCACAGATCATGTATGTCAGATCCCACTGATCTAGGATGTCTAATTGACTCCCACAATTTGTGGATCTCAGATCTCCTTTAAAGGTGGATGTTTATTTTGGAGACATATTTGTAATTTAAGTTCACTTTAGTTAGGTGTCAGTCAACTGAGGTAGACTCCCAGTTTGACTTTTGTTTAGTTTCAGTTAACTGAAGTAGATTTCAAGTTAACTGCTTGCTCACCTACTTTTAGACATAGGAATAAATCTTGTTGATTGGCAAGAACTGTTTGTTAACTCAAGGAGATTTTAGGGTTGGCTACTCCTTTGAGTTTCTATAAATAAGAGCCTTGGGCTCATTATTTGTTTAACCTTTATTTGCTAAGAAAAATTGCTACGCCATTGTTGCCAGAGTTAGCTTGTTTATATCCATTCACTCTTGGATGAGAGTTCGTTGGTTGATCGTAATTGTGCATGATTTCGTGCCTTTTCTGTCCCAACCTTTGTAATTCTTTGGAGAAAGCTTGAATAAATAGTGCATTGTTTCAATCTCCTCCTTGGACAGTTGTCGTCGCCTCCTTGGATATTTTGTCATCGATCATTATCGTTTGATGTTGTTTAATGATTTGTCTTGCAGCCTACACTTTGGACAAGTGTCGTCACCTCCTCGGGAATCCTGTTAGACAGGCCACCGTTCCTTGTTGTTTCTAGTGAGCTGTTTCCAAGCCTACACCTCGGACAGCGGTTCGTCCTCCTCGAGAAGTCTCAGATCCAATTTATTGTAAGAGAGTGTTTACTTGTATTGAGCCCTATCTTGGTATATATCTAAGAGTTCAGAGCCTCAGCCATATTCCATTGAGACGGAGGATTCAAGTGATCCAACCAATCCATTTCGCTCGTACGCCCTCATGCTCTGTTTATCTTGAGGAGGTAGGATAGTCTAGAAGCTAGTTAGTCGTAGTTAAGATCTGCGGAAACCAGAGAAAAAGCTTAGCTACGGCGCATTGTGTTTATGCACCCTTGTGTCCTGCCGCTAAGTAAAAAAGATAGGAACCTTCGTACGCCTTTTTTTACATTAGAAAATCAGCAAAGAGAGATCTTCCTCTCTATAATCTGAAAAGCATGTACTAACACACTTGCAATAGTTGTCCATTTCCAATAAGCACTCCAGAGGTGCTAATTGAAACGCCAACACCAGACAGACATTGACCTCTTAGAGGTTGCTACAGATAGCGCGAGAGATAGAATGGTGAAGGATGGAGAAGATAAGTCAGCCCTCAAGGCTGAAATATAGCAGCTTCGCTAGTATATTTCTAGCCCGGTACATAGGACAGGGGATGTTGTTGTCGCGCTTCCACATATGTTAGAACCACCAACAGAACAAGGTCAGCTTGATCACTTGGTTGCATATGGAAAGTGGTTAAATGAGTGGGAGGAGGAATTTGTTGCAAGGGGCTGCCTTGTACTTTCAGAGTTATACCAATTGCGGTACAATGCACGTGAACTTCATCTAGAACTTCAGGATGAGAAGCGTGATTTGGCTATTAGTAGGCCTAGGGATGAGATCTTGATTGCTAACCTGGGGTTGTCATTTGACTCAGTCACAGATGCAGAAGATAAGGAAGATGTCTACGTTTGGAGAACACAGTTGATCTTCAAGGCTAAAATAGAAGAAACGATAGCATCAGAGTTGGCTGAGAGCAGAGAGAATGTTATCAGTGCACTCCGCTATGTGAGAAACTTTGTGTCTCAATTACCATGCCAGTATCAGCGTGTGGGTGGTGACTATGTTGAGCTTGCTGATGTTCAGTCAGAGCTCCAAGCACGTATTCACAGTATTTTCAGTAGTCAGACCATTGGCTGTAAGATGAATCAACTTACAGTCATGTCAGCATTGTTTGACGAGGCAATCAAGTGTAAAGGCGAGTTTCAGTGTCAGATAACTAATGGAGAGGACATGCTGCATAGACATGGGATTCTTCGCCAGAGCTTCAGTTCCCCAGAAGGTGATGCAGTCAATAACCTCGTGGATGGGTTGATTGCTCGAAATCAGGGCCAGTAAACTTCAGTTCCAACTTTCCGGGATAGAATTCATGCACGGCATTTAACTTGATGCTTTTTTCCAAGTTAACTCGCTGTTTCACATCTCACGCAGGTCTATCTTGGAAACATCTACATTCACTTGGGGTTTCTTTTTTAGGGTTTACGTTAACTGATGGTAGTATTCCAGTTAACTTGTTTTCAATAAGGACGTGCATGCTTGCACATTGTCCATTTAGATGAGATGTTTCAGTTAACTGATGGTAGCTTGCCAGTTAACTGTATAGTTTCCTTTATTAGGGTTTAGCAATAAGATCTTGCATGCATTGCAGGACTGTAGTTGACTCAAGGTGATTTTAGGGTTGCCTACACCTTAATGTCTATAAATAAGAGCATTCAGCTCATTTGTAAATAACTTTTGCACACAATAGCGATATATGCTAAGCCTACCTTGCTTGTAATATTGTTGTTATGTATCTGTTCATGAGTGATTGTTGTTATAATAAATAGATGAGCCCACCTTGCCTTCATGTTATTATCATGGTGTTTATTCAATCTTAGTTAAATGGGGTTGCTGGTTTGATCGTTATTGCATGCATGTTTCGTCTATACAATACACTGTCCTAGTTGCTTACCTTATGTTTTGTTCATAATAAGCCTATTCAGAAGAGTAGATAGTTGAGCCCACCTTGCCTTCATGTTGTGAATCTGTACTCAAAGCTTATCATTTGATGTGTGTAATATTAAACTCATTCAGCCAAGCAAATAGTTGAGCCTACCTTGCCTTCATGTTGTGAAGCTATACCTGGTTTACCGTATATTCGTTTGTTTTAATAAACTTCTTCCCGGATAAGCAAATAGTTGAGCTTACCTTGCCTTCATGTTGTGAACCCGCACCTAAGGTTTATCGTGTAACACATTCCTGCTCCATTTCCTCACGCTCTGTTTTCTTGAGGAAACTGGATATATTTAAAGTAGTTAGCTTAGTTGTAGTTAAATGATCTGCGAAACCAAAAAATCCTTAGCTGCAACATTCTAGGTTTTCTTAACCTTGTGCCTCTTTTTTTCTTAATCCTTAGCTGAGAACAAAAAGATAGGATTTAGTTTACTTTTCTTTTCCATGCATTCCAGCACAACGAGGGAGCTTCCCCTCCTAATTTGAAGAGCACTCATTACACAGTGTGCATAGCTGTCCATACAAACTTACACTCCAAAGGTGTTAGTTCTTACGCCAACACATATCAATACTCAAATTCTATGACTACTTACCAGACCCACCAAACATGTATACGAATTCATGATTTAATCAAAGCATTTTAGCTGATCCATTGAACCAAAGCCTAAATTAAAACACACATCAAAGCACAATGACAATGAAGATTAATGAAATGATCCTTGATCGAATTTTTCATTAATAGTTCAGATACAATGTAAAACTGGAGAAACAATAGACTCATGATATATTCATTATTGTTCAGATATGCTCAAAAACCATACAATTAACAAAATTCACGTGCTAGACTCTAAACTTAAGATATAGACTTCATATATGTTCTCTCTGTATTCTCAATTTGCATAATTTGGATCTAGAATTCAACAAAAGACTTGTACTAATGGCCCAAAATTCCCTTTTATAAGAACAAGGGAGCAAAACAAGCTTCAGGCCGAAAAGTAAACATGTCAGTACCCTATTGGATTGCTACAACATATATTCCATTTTCAGTTACCTTGCATTCCCAAGAGGTGGGAAACATGTGTGGAATAAGAGTAATCATCATTCATTGTTGGAGATCCGGTCCCACCTTCCAAAAGGTATCTTCAAACAGTTTCCTCAAAATTTGTGCCACGCACACCAAGTGAAAGAAAGAAAGCATGAAAGAAAAAGAAAGGAAAGGACAAAGAAAATGTCCACGTCTGTAGCCCTATCTTCAATTCAATTTGAATAAAATGCACTATATTTTCTATACTTTAGCAAAAGCCTAATATGTACTAAATCCAAGCTATGCAGTGCATTGTCACCTATCTGTTACTCATCATGATTGCAAACTTCAAAATCGAAATTTCAAATCACCACCCCGCCATTTCATACTAATCCACCACCCCCTCCAAGCATCTGCCTATCCATGCCTGGAATTCCTCATCAGTAGGCCAGTCGAAATTCATGACTTCATCAGCTCTTTCTCTATAAGGCGCATACTTGGTAACAATTTGGTTGGCCTCCTTGTCAAACTCTAACAAAACAATCTCTGCATGAGCCAACATATCCATATTTCTTTTTAGTATGCCCATATCATACTTTTGACAAATTGAAACTGCTTGATCTAAAATGGTTTTATTAGTTTCATCCCTCCATTCCTGCAGGGTTTTTATACTACCATCATCTCTTAAAATGGATGGAAGGAGACCATGATGTGATTCATGAAAGGATTTCACCAAATCCCTTATCCTGATTTCCAAAGGTTCAATATTTCCCCTATACCCTTCAATTTTACCTACAAGATTTTGAGTGGGCTTGAACTTCTTAGGGGGGTTAGCATCCTGCTTAGCTCCAATTGACATCAATCTTAGTTCCTTCATCCTAGGGATCCATCTTTCCATAAGTGGAATAGCTCTTTCCCTATCATTTTCAAAATTATTCATAGCAACCACCATGGATGAATAGTTATTATGAATGTTGTTCAATCTGTTATTTACTCCTCTGTTTAAATGCTCTAATACTGTAGTGATAATCTTCATATTGCTATTAAAAAGCTCCTTACCATGATTGTCACATTTTCCTTTATATTCACTTAGCTGCTTGAGCAACTCCTCCCTGCTGATATCTCCCTCAGCCTGTGGCATTTCTGATGTACTAGGCTCTATTATTGAAATGGGTACACTTCCCATGTTGTATGGCACAATTGCCCACCAGGAGGAACTTATTTCAATAATAAATTCAAGGGGTGCAGCTTCTTGTGAAGTAGTAGGGGAGTCAGCACTAGCCTGCTCACGCTTTTGTGGTTGCAAATTTTGCAACTTCTCCTCTAATAATGCAACCTTTTTTTGTAAATGCATATTGTGTTGTTCAAGCTTTCCATATTCAACTAACAAATTATTGTAGTCTATCTTAAGCTTCTCCTTTTCTGTAGTTACCGATTCTACAGTGGCCCTTGTGAATTGTGCAACATGTACTGACATATTTGCTGCCTCTAGAGTCGATGTCTCTGACACTCTCTTTATTATTAGGCCTCCACTGTAGTTAGCTGCAGGCTCAGCGATATCAGGCTTCTATGTGCTTGGAGCTAGAGACCAAATAGCTAATGCATCCCATTGTTCACTAAAAGCAGACCCTTGCAATGCAATTGCAGCCTCTTCTTCTAAATTGTAGAGAGGCCTATCACACCTCTTTATTGTATCAAAGGCTACAGCAGAAGCCTAATCCCACTCTGGAAGTAACAAAATACCACTATTTCTTACCAACTCTCTACGTTCCTTTGTAGTCATCTTTTGGAACTCGGCTCTCATTTCATTCAAAACCTTTCCTTGAATGGTCGCACCAGGCAATTCTAGATGAAGACTTCTTTCTATGGCCAGGCTATTGACATATTCATCTCTCTTAGCCCTGTATGCAAACTCCAGAAAAGCTTGAGACTTTACAAACGAATCATCATTCAAAAACTTTGTGCATGCCTCTACCCGCACATCATCTTTGCCATTGAGCCTAGTGAGGTCAGCTTTACTTAACCTTATACTTAATTGCTATGTCGCCCCCACTGGTCGCGCAGTGGGCATTCCTTCTTGCATTTCCTGTTCCGATACCTAAATATCATCATCAAATTCTTCATCAGCATAATCCACCAAACCAGCTACTTCAACCTTCTGCTTCTTCAACGGGGGCTCCTTTGGTGGTGATGCACCTAATGGTGGAGCATCAATATCCACAATTCCAGGCCATGTTGGCCTTGGAGGAGATGGGGGCGGTACTTGTGGCACAGGAGAAGGAGGTCTTTGCTCCTCTGGTTTGGAGGGAGCAGGAACCGTATCATTTTTCTTTGTCTTACTCCTTACAAAGAACTTTATTTTTGGTTCTTCAGGGGCTTGAGATGTAGGTTTCTCTTCCATAGCAGGGACATCTCCCTCACCCTGTTCTTCTTTAATGGGGGCTTTCCCCTTATCCTTAATTATTCCCTCACCTTCAAGATGGCCCACTATTTTCTCAAAATTTTGGGACACATGCTCCACCTTTTGCATAACATTGTCAATCTCTGGAAGAATAATGAAATCAAGTTTTTCCTTCTTTATCCTTCTCTACATTTTATTGAAAGCAATCCATTTTGCTTTTCTTCGTTCTTGTTCCAAAAGATCAAACAAATTTCTTATCACATCTTCCAGGAATTGGAAGATGTGCACAAATTTGTAACTCTTGTTCCTTTCCTTCAACCAAGCCATGAAGCCTTCAAGATCATCCCTGATCCTCTCTATTGCTCTTTGCATGCAGTAGGTCTTAAGTATATCAAGTATCTTATTCCAACCTCCTTTTGTCATCCCAAAATCAGAAAAGCATGTGTACAAGGGAAAGAATGTTCCTTTTCCTTGATTCAGCAAATGTTCATTTTCCACACTTTCTAATTGCCATATTACCTCAAGGAAACCAATTCTTTCCGGGACACATTTTGCTAGCAGGTGAGGTGAAACAGTGGAACCATACACTCTTAAAACAGTGTAATCAGGGTATGGGATAACATCTCCCCAATTGTGATCAACCCCTAGCTCAAGCTTTCTTTCCTTGGGTTTCAAGAAGTCATGCAGGGCCACGGGAATTCTAGGTATATTCACAACCAAGGCTCTCTTCAATTCTGAAGCAAACAAATTCTGAAATGTCACATAGTCATATGTCTTGTCATCCTTGCCTAAGATAGTAGTCCAACATTGCACAAGCAAATCCAAGTTACCCTCTTTCATATCCAAGTCATATTCTGCCCAAAGTAAGGTGCACCTTTGAACAAAAACATGTGCATCAACAATGAATACCAGCTAAACCTTACTCCATCTGCACCTTTTTTCAACCTTATCAAACCCTCATGAATACTTTCTGCAAGAAACCCCGCATAGTCATATGCAGTGCAATATTGGGGGTGCTGAATATGGGCTACCATATACATCAATGCCATAGGCATTCCCGTGATAGGATCATAACCAATTATCTGGCAAATGGAATAAAAGGTTTTTTGGAAGTAGGAAACAAAATAACTAACAAGGAAAGGCTCCTTATCATATTGCCCTATTGTAACCCTTCGGCCCCCAATTTCTACTAGATATCTTGGCAAGATGTGCACTCTGAATGCAATCTTATTCTTATCATATTCCTCCTTAAGGATGCTTTCATTAATCTAGGCATTTCATCACTCCACCTAGTGAGTTTGAAAACATGAGCAAATTCATCCTTGGTAATTTTAAACATTTCCTTCCCATCATATGTCCTTATAGTCCTTGTGACTGGGTCATAATTGTTGGCTACTGCTTTGAGGATTTTTAACCTAAAACTCTAAGCCCTATCCTCGAACACAGAAGCTCAGAACCATGACAAGGCAAGACTCATCACAACTTTTCAAAAAATATCAAGAGCTCTACCACACTGGCTGGCAAAATTCAAGTATGCCAAAAATCCCTCTCTTCTTACAACATATACTTCACTTTGGTGTGGTTCTTCAACAGCTATCAGGTCAACAAAATTCAAAAGAGAATTAGGAATTTTCTCTGGTCAGATGGGAAAGGCAAAAAGAAAAAGCATTCGGTTAAATGGGAATGGTGTTGCATTGATAAAATGCAAGGTGGTATTGGTTTGAAGGATCTAAGGCTACATGGTATTGCCCTTGCAGCCAAATGGATTGTAAAGGCCTTGGTTGGCAATGAACCTCGAAAGGTTTTGATAAGGGAAACATACAACTCTCCATCCCCAAACAAGGTAACGCTTGGAAAATGCTAACACCCTATGGTTCCAGTCGGCTCCCTGGTCTTCAAAAGTTTGTGGAAAGCTTGGGAGTTAGTTAAGCATAATGTGATGATAAGTAATGGTAAAATGTCCTTATTCAACAATAATAGTTGTCAAGCCTACAACTCCATATGGTGGAACCTGGAGCACAAATCTAAGCCCCTTGCTCTCCTACAGGGGTGCTTTGCTAAGAAGTGGGCCCAAAAGGGCATCCTTACCTTCAAAGATATTCTTTCTACTGGGTAAATCACAATCTGGAACAACTGGGCTTCTGAGTTCAATCTGCCAGATTCAAGTTTGAAAACTTATAGCACCCTTCACTAGGCCTATAAAGGGGTCATCTTCCACATATGCATTGTTAAGGAACTTGAGTTATCCAAAGACCTCATTTGGAAAGATGGCTCTACCCTCCTTGAAATAAAAGCTAAAACAGTTTATAAAACACTAACTAATGATATTTCTATCACTGATCGTCTTAATAAGTGTTGGAATGTATCCCTTCTTGATAATCAATGGCAAAAGGTTTTCAATACTATATGGCATAATGTCAAGGAGCCCACGAAGGCTTGCTTTAGATGGCTAATCACTCTGCATAAACTTCCTTCCAAAACAAATTATAATGATGTGGGCATATGTAGCATTTGTAGAACTCTTGAAACTATCAAGCATTTTTTTTTTATTGCTACTATGCAAAAGAAATTTGGAAAATCTTTTGAAATGAACTTTGTATTTGGGATAAAGATGATAGATTTATATGGAATAAAGTGATAATCAATGATATGAAGCTGAATAAAGATTATAGTTTTTTTTGGGACTGTTTATCTACTGAAATCTTATGGCACATCTGGAAAGCAAGGAATGAGGATAAATTTAAGGGTAGTAGGAGGTTGCTTACTGAGTCTTCCAAAAGACTCACATTTCTTATCATTTTGCAGGTTACTGTCCATTTGGAGATTTTAATGACCAAGTTCTGGAGGATGATCAGAGAGGGCTCAGTGATAATCAACAGAGAGGAGGTGAGGTGTGGGCATGCACATCACCGCAACCATGAGGAGGTTGAAGCATTCCTAAGGGCCTTGAATGAATTCCAGAGACCATTTAACAATACGGCTTTGAATGCAGAAAGACCCAAGGAACCACACCCTACATGACTCCAAGGGTATGAGGATGCCATCTCGGGGATGTCAGACCTAATATACAGGACTCTGAAGGCAACAATGGTTAAGCTTTAGAAAGTTTATTTCAGACTGTTTATAGATTAAGATGGCTATATGTAATATTTTGTATAGACCAACAACCTTCTGATCATTATCCAAGTTGTATATTCTGTATAGCAATGATGCCTATAATTCCTCATTGATTTTGTATATATCCAGTGACAGTAGCTATAAAATACTCTGACATAAACTATGGAAGGTAGTTATAAACTGGTTACTATGTGTTGAATGCTGCTATGGCAGAAAGATGTAATTGTTTTGATTTACTATTATTAATACAAAAAAATATCTGATTTCTTCTCGATTTTTTGAAAAATCTTGTACTTTGGGTTTGTTGATTTTTTCCCCAAAATATTTTTATTGCTATGCATTTACCTTTAGTGATGCATGACATAAGAATAGTAATACATGAACCCTAATCATTGTATGAAGTAGAGAGAAGACATTAAAAGATCAAAATGCATGTTAAAAACTAGTTGCATGTAAAAGAAAAGAATTGCATGTCAATGATTTATTTTTCTGTTATTAGGCATGTAAAATTGAAACAATGAAATATGTACAATTGAACATTTGCATGAAAGGACAGCACAATTATTTATTTTATGATCATTATGCATGTTATTGTCTTCTATATGTGTATTGGGTTTACCTTCCGGGTTAGGGTGCTGAATATGGACTAATAGAGAAGGGCGATCCTCTTTTTGGGATCTATCGGCTACTTCTAGTGCTTTGGCCAAGCCACATGTTCATTGAAATAGATGAAATTTACCTAGCAAATATATTTATATGTTTCTCTCCAATATCCGGATAGTGGGACATTGCATGTTCCTGTTATAAATGCATGTAGATACATCAGGGTTGCACCGGGATTCCCTCTTGCTTTTTATTTCCAGGTTGCTAGGTACTTCATGCAAGTTCAAGTATTCTTTGAGTAGGAAGAATTCCAGAGAAGCGTAAGCTTCGTGGTTGGGCGGAAAAGCGCCTAAGCCATGTTCTCGTCTCTTGACTTGCGGATGACTGTGAGGGTCAGTGGCGGTCGAAGACTATATTGTATATGTCCTCACATTATTCTTATTTTATTGATTGTATTTGTACTTCCAAATTGTATAATTATGTGACTTCAAGGCATGAGAGCCAGAGTTGTACTTTTTTATATCATATATTATGTGCTTTTACCTGAATTATGCACTACACATATGAGCATGTGTTATGACATTTATTTATCTAATGAAATTGTTTCATTTATATTCCATGTTTATAAGATCTTGAGTTATTATTTATTTTTTGTGAGATTGTTTTGGGTCTCGATCCTTACAAATATATAAATTAAAAATAAATATACTGATTTTACTTTTTAATTTATAATTTTATTGTATTATAATTTATTTAATAAAAGTTGAAACTATTATAAATAAATTAATAAATTATAAATTTGCAAATAAACAATTTACAATATTAAAAGGTAAAATTATTAAGAATAAATTAATATATAAATTATACAACAATTATATCAAACACATTTCCAAATAAAAACAATTTATAAGAGTTTTTCACATTTCACCCACAAATGTCAGAAGTTCATAGAACAATGATGAAACATGAATGCTATGCAATGGCCTAATGTTATTTTTATAAACCTAGGAAATACACAAACATGTTTTCAAATTCTAACATATTTTCAAGTATACTTCGATGTGTGGAATGTGCGTAAACATCTAGTTCATATACACTCTCAAGCTTATTTGCATTTCCTTGCTGTTCATAGTTTATAAATCCTGTGGCAGACAATGTGCACACACAGCATCAAAATATCAATTTTTTTAATGAATTGTAACTAGCATCTCTCTACAGTTTAATGTTCAACACATTTTGTTTCTAATTACAATTCTATGCTCTCAATTTATACCTATATAGAAAAGGATACAAGAAAACAAAGACAGGAAAGTTTGTAAAATGTAATGATGGCAAAGTTACACGTACAGAAATATTGATCCAAATGTACGAAGCATATACAATTAAATTTCAATAACCAAAACTGAAATGCTCCATACAACTCCATACATTTTAATAACTTTATATTTTGGCCATTCTAATCCTTTTTGCTCTTTTCCAGTCAAAATTCAGAGGAAATAGGTGCTGTTAATGAAGGAAAATATTGGAAAAAAGATCAATGTAGAATATTATTTTTCCCTTCCCATAAAAAGAACAAGAAGTGGAGATAAAGTTACAACATACTGAGTCAATTATATCTTGGCAGTAAATAGGACTCATGTAATATAGTACATCATGAACAGTGGCACTCAGAGTGGTTCGCAAGCTCCGCACACCGTCTAAGGTAATTTTTTCAACTGTTGCTTCACCTTGCAATTTCAAACTTCTCCTCCACTAGACAATCAAAACATAATCTCAGTTAGTGAAGATATCTATACAAAATTCAATGGCTTGAGGACAAAGTGAGCATTGAATAAGGATAAAGCAATGAACAGTGCTCATCAGAAGGTGCATGACTAAGTCAGGCATGTCAATCTCCTGCAACTAAATGGAATACAGAATGGCATCTTTAAAAGTTTACTGTTCTAGTACACCAAATAACAGAAGAAAAAGTCTGAAATTTTTAAGGAAAGAAATTTGCAAGACAGAAACATGACTTGATACTTAATGATGCCTCAATATCTTATCCTAATAAATAAATAAACTAACTACAAAAGAGAATTTTAAACGGTAGAACTTTGGGTTAAAAATATAAGAATGGGAAATTGTTATGCAATATCCTAGATCCCATTTCTGTTAAGAGTCTGATGGGATGGTTAAAACATGGTGGTGTTGTAGCCGCCAAAGCTCAAATCCCTGCTGGGCCATTGAGCTCACAGACTTCATGCTCTTGTTGAGCCATTAAACTCGCAGATTTGGACAGTTAATGTTAATGCTGGGGAAGAGGTTCCTCTTGGCCTCTACCAGCTCAGACCAGGCTAAAAAAATCTCAAGGATAACCAATCAAAAATATATATCCAGATCCTGTTAAACAGTTGTTGGTAACTTGGTACTACTCCACTATTTGTTCTGTAATTAGCTGTAATGATGGAGTGTGGTCTTCTCAAGGTATATTTTAGGATGTGGTCTTATCACAAGATTTTATCATTCTTATTAATAGCCACAAGAACAAGACCCTTGAGTGGGAATTCCCTCCCATTACACATTACTTTGGATATTGCCTTTCATGCAGGAAACTTAGAGATCAGCTAGTGTTCACAGATGCAGGGACAGCTACCTCATTCTTCATTGCCTCTGGTCCATGGTGTCATTGTTAGCAACTTGTAGGCATCCTAGATACATGTGTGTTGGCATTTCAATTCGCACCTCTGGTATGTGAATTAGAAACGGACAGCTATGCACAGATTAACTGCTCTTCGAATTAGGAGGGGAAGCTCCCTCTTTGCTGATGTTGCTTAAAGAAAGTTAACTAAAACTAATTTGCCAATCTTTTTGTTCAGCTATGAGCACAAGGTTATAAAACTCAAGCGTTGCAGCTAAGATTTTCTCTTTTGAATTTCAAATACGACTAAGCCTAATCTAATGACGTTTCTAACTACTCAAGTAAACGCAGAGCTTGAGAGTTAGAAATGAACAAGGAATGATTCTTTGACATAAATACTTAAACAAACTTTCTTCCAACGCACATTTACTGTACTTTCAATGCAAGCTGAAATAAAGATCATATAAGCAGAACATATAAAACAAAAATCTAAGACATTATATCAGGGCAGCAAAGTAGGAACAAGACTTTATTTTCTCAAATCTCAAGAACAAAGATTACACTTTTGGGACAGCAGGATTGTAGAAAAATAGGCATATAGTTTAGCAATCAACCAGAATACACTGACACAAGTAACACAAGAATTGAACAATAATTTGCAGCTAAAAGAGGCATACAAGCTTGCTCTAACACTAAGTGAACTGAAACTAAACAACAACAACTTGCAGGTAAAATAGGCTCAGCAATTTGCTATCACAATAACCGTTAAAGAAAACTGGGCAAGGCTGCCCTTATTTATACACAAGCAGAGGAGTAGGGAACCCTAAAATCTCCTTGCTTTTACAACTAACACTTGCCAAAATGCAAGCTTTATTTCTAAAACTAAAACAAGATAAGCATCTAACAACCTATGAAAGCATAAAAACAAGGGAAGTGCCAACTATTACATCTTGATTTCTTTTCTCCTTCAAAGAGTGGATAAGAATGAGACAAGAATAGAAAGAAACCATGAGATAAGAATGGGAAGAAAGCTGGGAGAAAGTTGTTGCTTTAAATCTCAACCACATCCGCCAAAAAGTGGGAAATTGTATCTCTATCAAGAGCATCAATACTCTCTATAGCAAAATTCCGCTTTTCCAGGATCTCTTCACCTTCTGCAATTGAACTTAGAGAATCTTTCACATCTTCAACTGCTTTATCGAATCTTCTTGTCATCATTGCAATCTGACTCATCCTTCCAGCAACATGATCACTGCTAACACTGCTAAGAACGATGTTCTGGAACTCGGCTTGTACTTCATCAAGTTCAATGTAGGAATCATCACCATGACGATACTGACAAGGGATCTCTGAAACAAATTCACTTATGAACTGGAGAGCATCAACAACCCTTTGTTTGTATGCAACTAACTCTTCAGATATTTTCTCATAAGTTTTCACCTTGAAGAGGTGACATTCTCTCCATGCAAGGATTTGTCTCTTGTGTTCTCTTGAAACCACTGAATCATATGCAGTCTTCAAATCTGAAATAATTGTCTCGTGCATAGGTTTCACCAAATCTTTGAATCCCTTAGCATAGGTCATGGGCATTATACCTTAGCTGATATATCTGTACAAGAACAACTTTGCCTCTGGTGATGAACTCCTCAATCCAATCCTGCATGTGCTTCCCATATATCACCAACTACCTTAATTGTTGTTGATCAGCTGGTGTCTCTAGAATATGGGGCAGCAACTGAGTAGCTTGTGAAGTGTTGTGAATAAGATTAGAAATATATTGCCTGAGTTGCCGAATTTCAGCCTTGAGGGCTGCCTTATCTTCTCCATCTTTTAGTACTTTTTCTTTTATATTTTTTGCTGCAACATTGAAGAGATTTACATTTGTGTGCCTAGTGTTTTTTCCGAGATTGGCTTTAACCATTATGAAATCATCAACCTCCACTTCATCAATATTTTTATCTTTTGGAGGCGTAACAGTCTCCATGATAATCTCACCTCCTAGATTCTTTTCAAAGTGAACTTGTTTCTTTGGTCTCTTCACAGGTGCATCCTAGTAAATGTTGTCAAGTTCTGCAAAGTTTAGTTGATATGTGTTGGATATTCCATCATTATCCCACTTAGATAGTTTGTTTATTCTTGTTATTATTTGTTTTAGATTTGTTATTGTTCGGTAGCATATTTAGGATTCTATTTGTTATTTTGTTAGTGATTTGTTAAACCTGTGAGTGCTAGATAAAGCACACAGTTGCCGTCATGCTCATGTATAAATATCTTTCCATAATGCAAATGAAGTAGTCTATTACTCCACAAAATCCGATATGGTATCAGAGCAATGCAGATCCTATGCCTATTATTTTGTGATGTGAATGATTATTGGCACAGTTGAAGGCGTTATTCTTGAGCAGCGCTTCTGATGGATGAACGATTCACTTGTTCATTGCATTGTTAAAGGCTTTGACTAGTGATAGTATTCTGATCCGAGTTTGCAGCATTTTTCCCTTCTTGATCTCTATCCAGACTCGTGAATATATTCATTGGCTTGTACATCTACATCTACGTAGTGGCTTCATTATCAAATTACTTGGCTTGGATCAGCTTCTGCTTTGAAATTCTTCTATCAGCTTTGAATTTTGTTCTCAAGCCGCATTCAATCAAGCATTGGTCTCTACGTTGTGAGGAGGTCCCCCATCTGTTGGTGCGATACTGAAGATCAAGTTTTTGCAAATCCGTTTCCCTAAGCCAGTAAACATGGTTCAGGCCATAGACATAAAGGCCTTGGAAGCTCACATTTAGAAGTTCCTATCAGTGAAGGCGATATTTCTATTGACCTGCAATATTTTTCGATTTCGATTGGTGCATCATTATGTTGCTTGGCCGAGTTGACATGTTCTAGCTCTCGATTTGTGTATGGTGGTCGACATGGGTAGATTCACTTTCGCAGGGGATCTGACTGCTATTCCTTATGAGTTTCTTAGCCAAGGTCATCACACTCAACCTTCGATACTCTCATTTTGTTGAGCTGTCCAAGTATTTAGAAATTAAAATTATTCATTCATTTGTTTATTTATAATGGTAGATGCCATAATAATCTTGTAGAATATTTTCTCATATGGGAGTCACCTTATGAGTTTGATTTTCATAATTGATTTTTACTATGGGTCAGTATATTTTTTTAACATTTCAGGGGCGGTTAAACCGACTTTGTCAATGTCGGTGATTTTGTAAGCCTATGTTTTCTAATTATGTAACTCTCAACTCTTAAAAAGGGGTATTATTTTTCTTTCTTCTCTAATACAATGGCAAGCATTTCTCCAAAGTTCCTTCTTCTAGATTCTCAATTGCTACGCAGAAATAATTATTCCACTTGGAAGGCCAAACTCAAAACACAACTTGAGTTTGAAGAAGTTTTGGGATGTGGTTAGTGGCACCACAACCAAACATAAAACATATGCTGATGCGCAGAAAAAATTTGATCAAGCCGATAGAAAGGTGAAATTGATCATTTTGTTCAGTGTGTCTGATGATGTTCAGCCCTTTATCCGCGACTCGTCCACAGCCAAAGATGCATGGGACAAGCTCAAGACGGTGTATGAAGCCAAGAATCAGAATCAAATCTTGAATTTGGAGAGTCAGCTACACAGCCTGAAGATGAAGAATGGAGAACAGTTAGAATCCTTCCTCAAAAGGATTGCGGAGTTAAGAGCTTCCCTACAAGCATTAGGAAAAACAATTGATGATGCATTTTTGGTGCCTATTGTCCTACGGACACTACCTCCCAGATATAAAGTCTTTGTGACAACTTTGAATGTCACTAAGACAACCCCCACATTTGAGAAGCTAGTAAATCTACTCCAAAAAGAAGAATCTATCAGCCACGAACATGATCAAGATGATCATGCCATGACTACACGTCAGAAAGGCAAGAGGCCTATGAAGCAGTTCAGTGAACCTCCCAAATCTGGTAATTCATCCAGTTCTTAGAAGAAGTGTCCAATATGTGAAAGAGTTGGACATGATGTGAAAAATTGTTGATACAACTCCAACAAAGGATCATCCAACAAACCACATTCAAAGAAGCCACTTCAAAGTGGCAAACCACAATGGGAGCAAAAGAACAAACAAAAACAACAAAGCAATGTTGTTGAAGCAGAAGATTCTCCAGACGAGGAATACGTGCTTTCAGATCACACTTCAGAAGGTGGTTCACAATCAACATTAATATGGTATGTGGACTCAGGTGCTACAAAGCACATGACTGGCTAGAAGGAATGGTTTCTCACATTGAAACTCCATCATGGTACGGCCACTCTTGGAAATGATACCACTCATGAAATCAAAGGTATTGGTGACATCTCTTTGAAGTTTGGCATTAATAGTTGCAGGATTACTAATGTCTTGTACGTGCTAGGACTTACCAAAAATCTCTTTTTTGTTCATCAATTTCTTGACCACAACCTTAGGATTGAGTTTGATTGCTATCAGGATACAAAGATTTCTCTTATTAAAGATAAGTCTAAAAATGAAAAGATTGTTGCCAGTGCTACTGAGACTGGAAAAATGTTCAGGCTTGATACAATTGCTAATAATCAAGCCTTAGTGACTAAGGATGACGATCTTGGTCTTCTTTGGCATTGTAGATTTGGTGATTTAAGCACTAGTTACTTGCAAACACTTAGTAAAAAATGCATGGTCCAAGGGCTTCCCTCACTTGAGAAGTCGAGTGCTATTTGTTCTAGTTGTATTGTTGGAAAACAACATAGAGCACCCTTCTATCCTAGTGAGCATCGTGCAAGCCAACCTTTGCAGCTGGTGCATACCAATCTGTGCAGGCCTATGCCACCTAGTCACAATGGCTACAAGTATTTTCAGCTGTTTGTTGATGATCATACAAGGAAAATGTGGGTATATTGCTTGCAGCATAAAGATGAAGCTCTATCATATTTCAAAGAGTTTCGCACTCAGGTGGAGAAAAATACGAATCACTGTATTCGTGTCCTCCGCTCAGATTGAGGGGGGGAATACACCAGCACAAAATTCTCCACATATCTAAAAGAAAATGGAATTCAGCATCAACTGACTGCAACATACACACCTCAACAAAATGGAGTTATTGAACGGAGAAATCGCATCATCGTGGAAATGGTCTTAAGTATGTTGAAAGATTCTCAACTAGAACGTGCATATTGGGCCGAAGTTGTTCACACAACAGTTTATCTTTTGAACCGTGCACCAACCAAAGCCCTTGATGGCATCACACCAGAAGAAGCATGGATAGGGGTAAAGCCTTCTATCTCTCATCTTCATGTGTTTGGATGCACTGCCTATATGCATATTCCTAAACAGAAAAGAAAGAAGCTAGATGAAAAATCAATGAAATGTGTTCTTCTAGGATATAGTAATGAATCTAAAGCATATCGCCTTATGGATCCTAATACAAAGAAGATATACATTAGTAGTGATGTAATTTTTGATGAGAAGAATGATGAAAGTTCCCCTCCTACATCAACACCTACTACAGATAGTGCTCCTATTTTCAGCATGGATGGGAAAAAATGATGGGAACATTGATAGTCAATCAACACCCACAAATATCAAAAGACCTAAGTGGTATACTAGTACCATTCGTGATGCTAAGCTAGATGGAGTTCCAGACACATCCACTTCAAGACCGAGGACTCGCAGCATGACTCACAATGAGGTAAATCTAGCCTTGATGACTTCAGTTGTTGAAAATTTTGAGCCATCTATTGTTCAAGAAGCACTAGAGTCAAAGCCTTGGAAAGAGGCTATGGATGTAGAGTATCAATCTTTGATGAAAAACAACACTTGAGAGCTTGTTGATCTACCACCTGGTAAGAAAGCAATTGGTTGTAAATAGATTTTTAAAACTAAGTATAAAGCAGATGGTAGTATAGATAAACATAAGGCTAGACTTGTAGCCAAGGGTTATGCCCAGAAAGAAGGAATAGACTATGAGGAAACATTTGCTCCCACTGCAAAGATAAAAACCATTAGAATGATTTTTCCTTTAGCTGCCTAATTTGGATGGAAATTGTATCAAATGGATGTCAAAAGTGCCTTTCTTAATGGGGACCTTAAGGAAGAGGTCTATATGACCCAACCAGAGGGATATGTTGCACCTGGTAAAGAGGAAAAGGTATGCAGACTTGTCAAGTCCCTATATGGTCTCAAACAAGCTCCTAGAGCTTGGTGTATTAAAATTGATGAACACTTGCTAAAAAATGGTTTTACTAGGCATCGATATGATCCTAATCTCTACCTCAAGGATCAAGGGGGGGATATTGTGATCGTTGTTGTATATGTTGATGACTTAGTTATCACAAGCAGCTCAGAAGCAATGATTGAGACAACCAAGATTGGTCTCAAGAAAGACTTTGATATGACAAATCTTGGGCTACTTCACTATTGCCTCGGTTTAGAGGTATGGAAAAAAAGTCACTATATTTTTGTTTCTCAAAGAAAATATGCTAAGACATTGCTCGAAAAGTTCAGAATGATGGATTCCAAGCCCATGTCTACACCTATGGAATCAAGTTCGCAATTATTTGTTTCTGATTCATCTCCTCAGGTGAATGCAACTCTCTATCGACAAATGATTGGAGATTTGATTTACTTGACTTATACCAGACCAAATATTAGTTTTGTTGTTAATTATCTATCAAGATTTATGCAAGAACCAAAAATGTGTCATTGGAAAGCAGCAAAACGGGTATTAAGGTATTTACATGGTACAATGAATCATGATTTGGAATACAAAGGAATGATCAATTCTTCTTGACAGGGTATACAGATGCAAATTATGCAGGTTCAGTTGATGATAGGAAATCCACATCTGGATTTGTTTTCTTCTTGGGTTCAGGTCCTATTTCTTGGGGAAGTAAGAAACAAGCCACAGTAGCTCATTCCTCAACAGAAGCAAAAAATCATGCAGCAAGTACAGCAATTTGTGAAGCAATATGGCTTCGTCGCATATGAGAAGGATTGAGGGTACCACAAAATCAACCTACAACCCTCTATTGTGACAATCAAAGTGTTCTCAAGCTTGTTCGTAATCCAGTGTTTCATGAATGAACCAAGCATATCGAAGTTGACTGCCACTTCATACGAGAACACGTTCAACAAAACAATATCCAGCTCCAAAACTGCTCAACACAGGAACAACGAGCTGATATCTTCACCAAGCCTCTTGCACGTGTGAAGTTTGAAATTTTTCAGGGTTCTCTTATTAGTACTTTACAAAAATGATGTAGTAAGGGGGGAATGCTGGATATTCCATCATTATCCCACGTAGATAGTTTGTTTATTCGTGTTATTATTTGTTTTAGATTTGTTATTGTTGGGTAGCATATTTAGGATTCTATTTGTTATTTTGTTAGTGATTTGTTAAACCTGTGAGTGCCAGATAAAGCACACGGTTGCAGTCATGCTCATGTATGAATATCTTTCCATAATGCAAATGTAGTAATCTATTACTCCAGCAAATGATGATTTAACCAATTATGAAATCATCAACCTCCACTTCATCAATATTTTTATCTTCTAGAGGCGTAATAGTCTCCATGATAATCTCACCTCTTGGATTCTTTTCAAAGTGAACTTGTTTCTTTGGTCTCTTCACAGGTGCATCTTGGTAAATGTTGTCAAGTTCTACAAAGTTTAGTTGATATGAAGGCCTCCTCTTCCTTCCCAGGGAGTTCTCAAGGCAAGACGAGTTGTCTCTACTAACTTCTCTAGGAGGTTCAGCAGCAACTTCATCAAGTTCTTCATCTTCTAAATCAATATGTATCGAAGAAGACCTCAGTGATGGTGGAGAATCAGGAGTTATGAGCACATCTTCTTCTTGTAGTGTAGGCTCTTCTGGAGGAACTTTTGCTACAACTATTGACTGCTCTTGTAGAACTATATTGGAAAAGTCTAACCTTCTCCTTACATTCTTTGTTGTTCTGCTACCCTTCACACCTTCTTGAGGATGACTCGTAGCCTTCATCTTTGGTTGTGATCTGGAAGAAGAAAGAGATAAATGTACTATTGGTGGCTCTGCAGCTGGAATAGCTTTCTTTCGATTCCTCTTGAGGCCTAAGAAAATCTTGTTGTTCTTAATGGCTCGGCTCGTTCTTTCTTCAACTGAGGTGCATTCCTTGTTGGACCAATTGACTTGTTGAAGTGGTTCTTCCTCAATTTGATTTCGGGTGTACATAGGAAGAAGTACATCTCCATCATCATCGGATAATCCTTCAATATCTTCTGACAAGCAATCTTTCATTTGATGGAGTGTAATCCTGTTGTTACTACATCTTCATACTTCCAACTCATCTTTGCAATTAGCCCAAAAATATTCAAGTGCAGGCACATGTGTATATTTTGACCAAAACGGGATGCAAAGACACCATGAGGGTTGTATGATCATCTCTCGCTAAATGGCTTGACACCAAATTTAGACAACTCGTCACCCATTAACTTAGCATCCACCGACGATCTACATCTGTAGATTCCCAACTCAAATGAAAAACTAAAAGCAGGCTTCTTTCGGTTCCACAAGAACGTGTGAACTTCGGACACTTGCCTTAGAAACTAAATGAAAACCACCTCATCTGAAGGATATCTTGGCAACATGACCAGAGCACTTGAGAAGCCATACACTCTAATGTAGGAGAATGTAGGAAAATGGATGAACAATCTGCCCACTCCACCATTGTTGCCTTGGCAATTGATGAAATCCATACATGCAACTCGTTGTCTAGGTCTCTCACCGTATACATCAAGAATGTCTCATTTACCCTTTTGTAATGATGTGTTGACTCTAAAAACTCTAGCTGAGGGTAATGATTATAAACATGTTGTACATCCAGAGTTCCCATGGTGTTCAATCCTCTGAATTTGCCTTGAAAGACCACTAGGTAGACTAGATATGAAATCATGCGGAACTCATGGATTTTGAAATATTCAGTTATTTGTTGGTGAAGACTATCATTGATCAAGGTTGGCCAATCATAGAATTAAGTTTTCTTCATGATATGAGAGATGACATAGAACATCCAAGGCTGGAATTTTGTAGCTTCTGCTTGACCAGTGACTCAGTTGAGCAGAGTGATCATTATTGCAAATTCCTCCTTGAATTCTCCGCGTCCGATGTTCTTTGGGAAAGTGTTATGTTTTTCTTTCAGCCATCTTTGTGCAACTTTATTGTGATATTTTTCCTTGTGCATGTCCCATACCTTTTCACATTCTTCAATGGAGACAGTTGAACTTTCAGACCAAGGTGGTATTGAAAAGCACTTTTCAATCATGTCTGGCTTGAGGCTGCAAACTACTCTTCCATCTGTTGTTGAATTTCCCGTGTTGGTGGATTGTAATGCTTGATACAAGCAATTACAAACTCTAGACTTTGCACCGAGACGAGAATTGTTGCTGCTGCAAGTAATCTAGAATGACCAATGTGTTTGATTGCAACATTGCCTACATCTTCCAAAGCACGCAAATTGAACACTGGTTTAACATGATACGAGTCAGTTTCAGCAGTTTTGATGAAATCATGATATAGTGCTGATTTGGTCTTGAATTCGATGGGAGAGTACCCCATACTGAAAACCTCGAAGATTGACTGTAAACTTGTCTATGTTTGGACAAGTTTTGCACAAACCCTAAATTTAGCTTTGCTGATTTTTCTTCTTCAAACGGGCAGATTTAAAAAAAAAAAAACTGAGATATGGGTTTTGTAGAGAATCTCATTGTAAGAAGACCCAGATCGCTTGTTTTTGAAAATTGTTGATGGCTGGTTGAGAAAAATGAAACCCTAATTTCTGAATTTTTTTTGAAAAAAATTGAGAGTTGGGTTTCGTGCAGAATTACGTTTGAGATGGACCCAAATGATCAGATGTTGAAAATATTGAAGATTTCTTTGACATGCAAAGAAAAAGTAGCCTCTTGAAAATTGAAAAAAAATCCAAAATTGTTGAGAATCATGAATTGAGCTCACCCGGATTGCTGAAAATTGAAAAAGATGATCTTCCTCCTTCTGAAAATTGATGCCCTGGAAAAATAAAGTATGGAAAAAGGAGCCTCTATGTGAGCTGATTTGGAAAATATGAAGAACTCTTAAAAATCTTCAAGTTTTGCCCTTCGAATCTTCAAATGGATAAAAATTTATGTTTCTTCTTCTCTTGCCTTGGACGCCACTTGCGAAAATTGTGAAGAATGAATGCAAAGGCATCCTTTAAATAAGTTTTTAGGTTTGAAAACTATTTTATTCCTAAATTTAGAACTGTGAAACCCTAAATCAGGGGCATCGAACTTGGGCACTTTTTTCCTTTTTTTGAAAGATGAAATTTCTCAAGGCATGGAAGCTTGAACACCACCCTTGGAGGACTTAGCCATTTTCTTGAATTTTCCTAATTTTAGCTTGATTTTGACCTCAGTTTGACTTGAATTCCACATGCTAGGTTGATGTTGTGAACTAGCCAACTAATCCATTACGGAGCCTAAGTGAGCTCACAGACCAGCAGGCCAGTGCACCCTCTTGGTAGGGTTTTAATGTCATTTTCATCATAGATTTGCATGTAATTTGCATTGAAGTTGGCTGGAGCAATTTCGCCCAGCTAGGGTTAGTTTAGGAAATTTTATTACATAAATTGAGGTTACTTCATATCAGCAGACTTCTATGTGATGTTGGGCATGTTTGGAGCCCCTTGCATTATGTATTTTGCATCATTAGTTAAATATGGGTTATAGCAGCAGTTTGAACATTTGAACATCAGAATTTTTGGTTTATCATGGTGGATATTTGTTAACCCATATTATTGGTTTCTTGTTCTTTATGATCTGCTATCAATTTGGCAACAAGATGAAAATATAATGCTGTTCACATTTAAATAAAATCAGAAAAATTGCATCAGCTAATTAGGGTTTTGAGCAGAAAATAAAAATCAGAAACTAGGGCATCATTTTGTGTGTTGAAAAATCAGAAATTTTGCCTGAACATTGGTTGGGATATTTCACCTTGTGCAGCGCATTGCCTTGACCTTCTTTTGGAGGACATAGGAAAACTTGATTGGGTGACACCGGTTGTAGATGATGCAAGGAGCATCATAAAACTTATCTACAATCACCCTTGGGTTCTTAATTTGATGAGAGATCACACCCAAGGGAAAGAGTTCATAAGATTAGGTGTTACAAGGTTTGCAATGGTTCGAACGTTGCAAAGCATTATTGGTTCATTGACTACTTTAAAACATTTTTTTGTGAGTCAAGCATGGTGAGACTAATCTTATGCAAAGAAGCTTGAAGGACAAAGGATTGCAAGCATAGCCTTTGACCACCTTTTTGCACAAAGAGCTACACATATCGTGAAGGTAACTTCAAACTTTGAATTTAAATTCAAGTTGAATATTTATTTTTTTTAATTTGAATCTTTCATTATAAATTTGTAACTTTAATCTTTTTGTATTTGTAAATTGTAGGTGTCGAAGCCCTTGGTTAGAGTTCTCCATTTAGTAGATGGGGATCAAAATCCAATGGGGCATATTTATGAGGCCATGCATAGGGCCAAAGAGGCTATCAGAAATTATTACAAGGGGGACAGCCTCAAATTTGATCCCATATGGGAGATTATTGATAGGACATGGAACAATCAACTCCACCAATCCATCCATGCAATAGGGTACTTCCTCAACCCTCGTTTTTTCTACTAAAACATCTTCTCGAATCCTAATGTAGAGGTTATGGAGGGGCTCACAACATGCACTCAGAAGATGGCACCCCAAGTTGAGGTGACAGACCTCATTGTCCAAGAATTGGAAAGTTACAGGGAAGGAAGGCGTAGGCTCTTTTCTTCAGACCTAGCTATTCAAGAAAGAACCACTCACACACCAGGAATAAAATTTGGAGTCTTTATTCCACATGCATCTTATAATTTGATAAAATATGTTTTGACTTTACTTTCTAACTCTTCAATATTTTATTTTGCAGTCTTGGTGGAAAAATTGGGGTGGATTACCCCAAATCTCCAAAGACTTGCCCTCCACATATTGCGGAATTTCAGTTTCCAAGTTAATATTTTCATTTCTTTTTTTCTTTTATTTTCCAAGCATGTATGTTACTTCTAGCATGTTAATGACAAATTTGTAAACATTATTTATAATTTTACTTACAATGGATTCGATTTTTCATAACTTTATTCCTGATTTGTATTAGTTTTTAAAATGAAATAATTGCTTTTTTCCTTTAAGGGTTTTACACTTTCGAGTTGAAAAAATGGTCATTTGGATAAATCAATTAATGGCATGCCACGTTCCTATTCAATTACCATATTACATTTATAATGCAAGATTTATATATCAGTTTTGTTTAATTTTTCACATTCAAATCATTGTTCTTATAAAACATTGTTTTTTGTGGTATGTAAAGCTAAACATGTTGTAGGTTAGATACAATGGCATCTAGCTCTGCATCAACCTCAACATTGATTACTAGAAATCGTCCCACTAGAAGAAAATACCCCTCAGCTATATGTCATAATGGTACCAATAGAAGAGAGTGTGGTTTGCACCTTATGCATGAATAAACATAATGGAGGCATCAATTGCCTCAAATATCATATTGCGAGCATTCCCAATCGTAACACTAAAACATGTCGACAACCTAAAGAAGAAAACAAATTAGAGATACGAGCACTCCTTACATTGTTTGATGAGAAGAATCTAGAGATGTAAAAAACACAAGAAACCATTCTAGCAGCCATTAATTCTAACATGCAAGTAAAAACAAACAAAGATATGGCAAGCATTATGGGCTCTAGTCGTAGTGCATGCATATAAAGCACATCCACCTCATCTTGTTCAAGTAGAGTGCAAACAAAAATATTTTTGTACCTAGAAACATACCTGAGCACAACCTTCATTGAAATTTACAAGGAAAAACAAGGAGATGCGCCAAGAAGCAGATAAGGTGCATGTGAGCTTTTGGTTTTACAACATCCTTCCCTTCAATGTGACAAACAGCCTGTACTAAGAGAATTTGCTAATAGCATTGACAACTGTCAAGAAAGGGTGCAAGGTGCCCTCTCCAAAAAACTTAAGTGGGAAGTTGCTCCAAATAATGTTAAAGATACACAATTAATTTTGGAAGAATAAAAGAGGCACTGCAAAAACATTTGATGCACTTCTTTCAAATGGGTGTACAAATGGAAAGTACCACACCCTTATAAATTTTTTGGTAGCTTCAAATGGTGAAATAGTTTTATTTAAGTCAATTGATGCTAACAAAAGAAAATACAAAAACTTTGAGCCTAATGTCGGAGCAAGTTGTCTTAGAGGTGAGCATAGAGACTGTGGTGCAAATTATCACTCGCAATGCAGTAACATGTATCGAGCAAGTTATCATTTCAGCATGTTTTATGTCTTTTTGAGCTTTATATTCCTTGATGACATTTTAATGTGGTCAGGTGTCTATTTTCAAGGTTTGTGTGGTCATTGGTCTCCATATCCTCACCAAATCACACAAGTCTAGTGTTTCGTTACAGCATCTATTGGTAGCTGCATGTTATGGGTTTAGAACTTTAGGGTCTGCTCATTTGTCTACAACTTTGCATTTTACGAGTTTATTTGTTGAATCATGCATTCTTCTTCTGATTTTTAGTTTACTTTTTAACTGTCACAGCTCATAACAATCCTGTAGTAAAGATCTTTTGGTTAAAACTTAATGTCAAGAGGATTCACAAATTGAATTATTTTAAATTTAATGTCACAGGTATCATGTAATGAACATTTATTTCTAAGGTTGTAACTAGGGTATTAACTATTTTTTCCTGCTATTTATCTTTTGGTAGACTTTATTTCCACTTTTCCAAAAACAATATCGCATCCACAACTGCAAATATGAGGATTGGCATGTGTAAGGACCTTTTCTGAAAAAATGAGCAAGAAGGTACAAAGAAAGGAACAGTCATTTGCAACTATTGTACTAAGGATATGAGAGGCATAAATTGTCTCAAATATCACTTTGCACAAATCCATTGTCGACATGTAGGTCCATAGAGACAAGCAAGTCTAGAGATTGAGAATGAAGTGAAAGCACTCTTTTTTGCATATGAGTAGATGAAAACAGACAAAAAGAGGATGGCAAAGGCAATGGGATCTCCAACCCCAATTTGTAGTTTTATAGGGTCAAACATTGAGGGAGATGTCAAGGCTCTTCTTCTACCATTGGACCACAGATATGAAGATTAAACAGTGTGGGCAGCCATAGTTCCATTATTTTATTCCTCATAACACTACTAGTGGACAACCTTTGGCTTTAATAGAAGATACTATGTGAAGTAGGGAATTGCACGAGGTGAATTTGAAACATGCCAAATTTTGATACTACAACTTCATTTCATCTAATATTTTTTTCAAATCCTTATTAAAAGCAATTGGGTAGTACATTGACCATGGCAAATAAGAAGTTCAAGGCCCCAATCCATCATGAATTGAGTGGCCCATTATTGCAAGATGAGGTCCAAAACACGTATCAGCTAGTAGAGGAACCAAAACAGATTTCGAAAAAACAAAAGCTACAATATTTTATCTGACATGTGGGAATAAGATTCATTAACATGTTAGCAGCTTCAAGAGGATAGTTGGTCGTTTTGAAGTCAATTGATGCCTCCAATGAAGTAAAAAATGTTAAGATATTGTGTAACTTGTTGGACGAGTTGGTGTTGGAGGTGAGAGTGGAAAATATTATCTAGATAGTGATGGACAATTCATCTGCATATATGGAAGCTAATAGACTTCTAGAGGCATGACATTCTACACTGTTTTGGATCGCTTGTGCTACCCACTACCTTGGCCTTTTCCTTGAGGACATAGGGAAACTAGGCTAGGTGAAAAACATAGTGCAAAATGCAAGGAATGTTACCAAATGCATATACAACCACACATGGATCCTAAATCTCATGAGAGAGCACACTATTCCCAAGGAGCTTGTGTGTGCAGGTGTCGCATGCTTTGCCACAAATTTTCTCACCTTGCATAGTTTAAGAACAACATTGCCCAACCTTAAACGCGTGTTTATGAGCAAAAGGTGGTTAGAGAGCCCTTATTGCAAGAAAGTTAAAGTAGAGAACGTAGTGAAGACCATGCTGAGGAGTTTTTGAAAATGACCCCAGAACTGGTCTTGAAATTTTTTGAAGTTACATATGTATTGAAAATTTCAACTTGTTTCTGGTCTATGAAATGTATTGAACTCTAATTTTGATTCATATATGAAGGAAAACAGTAATATATTCCACAAATTCAGTATTAAGCATTTTTTTAAGAATATTTTTTAAAATTTATGTGTTTTTTAATGTTCAATAAATTTTCCGAATTATTGCTGAGTTTTCCCTGAGTAACTGCTGAGTCCCAAGTTTTTAAAAAAATTGGTCACCTGAGTAATTAATTGTCAAGTCCGAGTTTTGAAACTATGGTCCTACCTTTGGTGTAATACATTCAACTTGGCTTATCCTTGCATAATAAGGTTGGTATGAGAAAGTAAACCTAAGGAGAGGAATTCATACTGTACAAATAGATCAGGATACTGACTTCTTTAGCAGTTAGCATCCATTATGTTAAAGTCAACATTGGTACATTTCTTGTATCACCAGATCATGTCTCTATCTTTCTATCTCGTCTATCCTTGCAAGTTATTGTGGATTCTTATGTGTTGAATGCTAGGGTGCTCTACTGGAATAGAATAGTTAGTCTTATCTCAATATTTTTACAAAGGATTAAAAAATCTTCTGAAGATATATTACATAATCCAACAAATAGATCTTGTCCTTGTAATCCAAATTATCATACAATGAGACTAGGGTCAGTACACTGATGCAAGAAATGATTTATATAATACTTCTTACACAAAATTTCTACCTGGCAAGGAATGAAAAGAACTCTCTGAGTGTTGCGTTGAAAGCTTGTCAAATGTTGCTCAGCAAGGCTTGCTACTATGTGCCGGAAAGTAGCAACATCATCCACCAGATTGGCCTTCTCTAGCCGTTGACCTATGCCATGAACCATGAATACCAAGTGCCGAACTGGAACCTATAAGAAATATTACCAGTTTGACATAGAGCAGTCAAAATTGAAAAAAATTAAGAAATATGTCGGTCAAAATAATTAAAACTAACTGTAAACACGTTGTAAAAAGTAAGTTTCAACAGAAATGAGTCATAAAATAATCAACCTGTGAACAATAGTCATCCATTTCTTCCTCCCTCTGTTGCCGTAATTCATCCTATAATTAGAACATTCAAACAATCTAGAAAATCAAAACTATTGTATCATTAATGTTATCATGTTCTCTTTATACTAATGATCATATAACAAAAAGGGAGCAAATTATAACTAGGAAATGTCAAGAATAACTTGAACTAGAAAAGGGAATAGAAAAGCACAGCATTTACTAAACAAGATACCCCATCTCTTTCATGACAAAAACATGAATCCTAGAGTAATCAAAATTCTGAAATCAAACACATTGGAAAGTGAATAAAAATTTAACAAGAACTGGAAAAGAAAATTATCTTGACAAAGAAAGCATTGAATTTCATAGAAGACCATATCAATTAATGGGGTTGTCAAGTTATCATCATTGAGAACAGGAATTTACACAGCTTCTCCAACCCAGATCTAACACTCTACCTGTCTAGCATATAGATTGTTTAATTCCAAATGCAAATGGAAACACTGTGAAAACATTTCACAAATGCAAGGAAACAAAGCCATACCCAGCAACGTCTTGAAACAGCCATTCTGGGATCATTTTTAAAAATTCCCCAGCATTTTCAACCATTCCCTGAGAATTTCTAGTGCTTTCTATCTTTTTCTGCACTAAGAAAAAAAAAGCTTTCCATCTAACAACTGACTCACCCATCCCTCCATCAGTATCTTATTTTCTTGTTTCTTTTCACAGGCATTTCCACTTAGTCATAAAGATATATTGACAGACTGGAACAAAATGTTGAAGGTTAAACAAAATGTAAAAGGAGAAAAATCACCCATTTCAAACGGTATCATCTATCTTACCATTTTTGGCTTTGAATTGTTTATGATGAGAGATTTTCGAAGGCTTGCATCTAATCAACCCGCTTGTAAGTTACCATAGTGTACCACTCACAGCATTTCCAGCCATTCAAATAATCTATTAGATGATTAAAATACATGTCAGTCTCACCCTCTGAGCTTGCACAGAAAGAATATATGGATGTCTGTAAACATGAAAGATATGCAAATACTAGTATTTAAGATTCTGAATTGCTTCTGCTCTCATGCCCTACTTTTTTATTAGAAACCTAATTTTGCTGCTCATTTCTTTATTAGATTTTTATATTCTTTTCACAGGTCTGCATTTTTATGCATTTATTTGGAAACAGATGTGTTCTATCCTCCTTTTCTTATCCAAATATGAAGGAAATGCATCAATCTTAGTCTTTGAACAGTGCAAAGAGAATAGATAGATTAGCTTTTAAGAATTTCAATTTTTTCTTACCGCATTTATTGATTTTCCTCGAAAAACCTGATTTTGTTATTGATTTCTTCAGCTATTATATTTTTGAGATTCTTTTCACAGGTTTGTGATTTTACATATTTTTATTTATCTAGGAAACGCTCTGTTCTTCAGCTATTCCCTGACACTTCCCACTCTACAAACTTTGGCAGTCCTCTTCTGTGTTGCAGACTCAGATGAGGAACCATTGGCACAGTTTCCAACCACTGTACCTGTCAAATGGACTTCCTAGCACAGTTTCACCCTGGGCATAATGGTAGTAAAACAAAACAATTAAGGAAAACAGGATATGCAATTCATGAGTTCATAGTTTCTTCCAAGCCAAAAATGCACCTGGAGTTTGGCATTATGCGAATATCTATTTTAAGTTCTTAAGATCAACTTGAAGAGGCCTCTCCCCAACAGAATTCAGTTGGCACTCGGAGATAATGACTGGGAACATCCTATAAATTATGAAAACATCACATTCAGAAGCAGAGTATTTGATGAGCATGAGAATCTTGCTGGTGTTTATCATACTGCCCCTCAAATGCAGATAACTAAAAAGAAATTTAATATAAACACAATCACAACAACGAGAGAGCCAAAAATAGATAACCACATCTGTAGATATTCTGTAACTTTATTGTACTAGTTATTTATTAAGTACATTAGTATACAAAGAAGTGTCTATGCAAAAGGAAGCTTCCAGATAAAGCAAAGCTTCCGGGAGAAGTCCCATACAAGAAGAAGCCAAAATAATTCCACTTTCTACCAGCTTAACCACCAAGTTGCTTCCAGCTCTCACCCTTTCATCCATCTTCAAATCTGCAACATTCAAGCGACCCATTATGGTATCCTTGATATGATAAGGTCCATTGGATATTCATGTTTTGAGCTCCACAGTGTTTTCATGTAAGTCCATTGTTGATGGTGACTTCTTTTTTCTCTTCTGTGCTATTGGAAATTAATAATTTGAAAGAAAGAGCTTTTTGTTTGCTGTCTAATCACAACTTTTGAAAAGAAATTATTTGATGAAATATCAAAGAATGAAGAGAAGTTTGTTGCCTTTGAGATGAAATTTTCATGTTACTTTGACTTAGGTCCTTTAAACTTGAAAATCCCCCACTTTGGCACCTTGAGTCCTTCAAAAATCTGCAAATAATAAAATGGGACTGCATTTGTAATTGACAATTGAAACAAAAGTTTGCTTTGTGTTTTAAATGTTACAATACTCCAACATATAGGCATTGGAATGCTTTTATCTTTACTTTCATTCTAAATCTGGCGGACTAAGATGAGAGCACCAAGGATTAAGTATTTTTTGCTTTTACTCAAATATAGGCATCTAAAATTGTCCTTGGCCAATTAAGTTATTAACACATCACGTCATGCACTTTAGCTAGTATAACCACCCTGGTCAAGTATTTGAGATCATATAGCCACCTAAAAAGGTTGAAATGAACTTTCTTCTAATTTAACTTTGTCACACTTCTTAGCCATTATGACAGTTGGATCACACCTTTTTGAATCATAACCACTTCGCAGCTTCAATTTGGAATGCTTAATAACTCCTCACCCATTTCAGCCATTATTGTTGATGAAAGGTACCTTCGGTCAGATATAAATGATGATTGCTGATTGCATCATCATCATTTATATGTGATCAAAATTACTCTTCATATAAATATTTCTGGAAAATAAGCAATTCGAATTTATAAGCATGTATAAGATTTGAAATAATAAATGATGTTCAAATTCTGCATTGAATAAAATTGGAACTCATATAATATATCTACCACGTATATAAGGTTATATGTGTGTTAACCAAATGTTAGTCGGTTATGCTTGGAGCCCGCGCGCCCAAAGGGACACGTCCCATGAGCGGACGTGTCTCCACAAGTGGAGACACGTCCTCTCATGAGACGCGTCTCTTGTAGAGGCAGGTCTCCATCATATATAAGGTGATTCCCTCATTGATATCCAAACATCGAAATTTATAAATGTTCTGCAATCAGCACATTCAACATAAGAGAATTAAATCTGACTTAGAATCTTGAATAGAATTCTTACACTTAGAATTATCTTAAAATCCTTAGGCTCCTAGTTTGATTTAAGATTTGATTACATTTACATGGTATCAGAGCAAAGTTGAGTGAATCCAAACCAAATCTAGATATCAGATTGCTTAAGAAAATTCGTATTTTCAAAATCGAATTCACATCACATTCTTCATAATGTCAAGTGTGATCAGATTTGAAGATCGTCTTGCAGGAGCAAACAACTTCACATCATGGAAATTTAGAATCATGATGATTCTTAAAGAGAATAAATTAGACTCACTTGTGAGAGAAAACAAAAGGGAACCAGAGGCTGATCCTGAGAAAACTCAATGGATTGAAAACAATGAAAAGGCCATGAAAATCTTAGTAGATGCAGTTAGGGATCATATAGTGCCCATCCTAGCAAAACATGAAACTGCATATCAAATGTTCAAATCTCTTGAGAGCACCTATGAGATCAACAACACCAGTAGGACTCTTGCATTAAAGAGGCAAATCAACAATGTCCAAATAAACAAAGGAGAAACAATTAATACATACTTCATGAGGATCATTGAACTAAGGGATCAATTATCCACAATTGGATATCAGATTGATAGCAAAGAGTTAACTCTAATTGCACTAGGAGGCCTACCCAACTCATGGGAGTCATTTGTTCAAGGAATAAGTGCGAGATCTAAACTCCCCAAGTTTGATAGGCTAATAATAGACTGCCTTCAAGGGGAAACAAGACTCTCAACAAAAGAAAATAAACAGAAGAACATAGATGAAGACATTCATGTGCTCAACACAACGTCTAATAAAAGGAGTAAGAAAAACTCCTACAAGAGAGGATCTTTTAAAAGAAAGAGAAATTCCAATGGAAAGGGATCTTCTAAGAAGAAAGACATCTCTCAAGTACAATGTTTTAGATGTGATCAATATGGCCACTATGCAATGAAGTGCCTTGACAGATCAAAACAACAAGCATCTTTCGCTAAAGTAGGAAAGTCAAATTCAGATCATGAATCTAAGAACTTTGTGTTCTATTCAGCCTTATCTAGTCAAGTATCTAACAACGGCCACAACTGGGTAATTGATAGTGGTTCCTCTAGACATATCACAAGGTTCAGAGAACACCTAGACACTATGACCGAAAAGATTGATGAAGAAGTAACCATTGGGGATGATTCTGCTCACCCTGTAAAAGGGGTTGGAACTTGCTCCATCAAATTGAAATCTGGTCTTTCTCTTCAACTCACTGGAGTCTTATTTGTACCTGGAATAAAGAAGAACCTAATATCCATTTCTGCCCTTGAAGACAATGGATATAGAGTTACCTTTATGGATAGGAAAGTTCTAGCATTGCCTAAGAACTCAACTATCAAGAAAGCCCAAACCATAGATTTAAGACAAGGGTATCTTTACAAACTATGCACTGAGGTTAAGCAAGCCCTTACCCTTGACACTTTTGATTCAAATGAGATTTGGCATAGAAGATTAGGACATCTTCATTTTCGTGCCCTACCTTCTGTGGAAAAACTTGTAACAGGATTACCTAAGTTAAAACCATCTCATCAAGGAACTTGTAAAGGTTGTGCCCTAGGAAAGAATACAAAGGGATCCTTTCACAATAGCTTGAGTAAAACCCAAAATGTATTAGAACTGGTTCACTCTGATTTATGTAGACCCATGTTTGTACCTTCCAAGGCAGGATTTCTATACTATGTCATATTTATAGATGACTTCTCTAGGAAAACCTGGATCTATTTCCTTAAGTGTAAAGAGTCAATAGAAATCCTCAAAAGGTTCAAAGAGTTCAAAGCCCTTACTGAAAACTCCTCTGGGAAGAAAATAAAAATCTTGAGGACAGACAATGGGAAAGAATACACCTCTGAAATTTTTAAGGAATTTTGCATGAGTGCTGGAATTAAGAGGGAGTTCACAGTTGCCTACAACCCTCAACAAAATGGGGTTGCTGAAAGGAAAAATAGAACCATTGCAGAAGCTGCTAAAGCAATGTTGCTTGACCAAAACATTGAAACTCCTCTCTGGGCAGAAGCCTCTAGAACTACTGTCTACATTCAAAATAGATGTCCTCATTCTCATCTAGATAACAAAACTCCTGAAGAAGCTTTTACCGGCATAAAACCTGATATTAGTCATTTTAGGATTTTTGGTTGCCATGTCTATATTCATGTGCCCAAAGAGAAGAGATTCAAACTAGAACCTTCCGAAAAGAAAGGGGTATTTGTGGGATATAGTGAAACCTCCAAAGCCTACAGGATATTCGTACCCAGGCAAAAACAAATTGAATTGAGCAGAGATGTCATCTTTGAAGAAGACATTGCATTCAAAAGGGCAAGAAGTTCTAGTGAGATAGAAACCTATTCCCCTAGAGTACTTGAAATGGAACCTACTCCTGAGATTCAAAGGGAGTATCCTAAGGAAATGCCAAATGAACTTCTATCTACTTCAGATGAGAATACAAATGACAACAGTAGAAAGAGCCACTTTGGGCTAGAAAGATGATCAAAGAAGCCGAGAATCATGCAGCACCCAAAGGAACGTTTAGGGAAAGTAAAAGACGCAAACGGTTCTCTAGCTATGTTGCCCTAATGAACAACATCATAAATTCAGAACCTGTCAGTGTTACAGAAGCCTTCAGACATCAAGCATGGAAGGATGCAATGACGGAGGAATATCAATCCATTCTAAAGAATGATGTATGGGATATAGTGCCTAGACCGAAAGAGAAATCTGTTGTCTCTTCCAAATGGCTCTTCAAAATCAAGCATGTTGTTGGTGGCAGTATAGAAAAACATAAGGCACGTTTTGTGACAAGAGGTTTTTCTCAAAAGGAAGGCATTGATTATGAAGAAACATTTGCACCTGTTGCCCATTACACATCTATGAGAGCAGTGTTAGCCATTGCTGCAGCTAAAGGCTGGAAGATCCATCAAATGGATGTGAAAACTTCCTTCCTAAATGGAACCATTGAAGAGGAAGTCTATCTGGAACAGCCTGAAGGTTTTGTGATACATAAACCTGACTCATATGTGTGCAGACTAAAGAAATCTCTCTATGGACTTAAACAGGCTCCCAAGGTCTGGTATGAAAGAATTGACAGCTACCTCTTTGGACTAGGATTTTCCAAGAATGATGCAGACCCTAATCTCTACTTCAAGGTAATCAAAGGTGATATGTTAATAATTATTTTATATGTTGATGACTTGCTGATAGCAGGAGAAGATCACCTCATTGCTCAAGGAAAGAAGGATCTAACTTCCGAATTTGACATGAAAGACTTGGGCATTCTACACTACTTCCTAGGTTTGGAAGTATGGCAGAAATCAGAGGGCATTATACTAAACCAAGGAAAGTATACTATTGATATTCTAAAGAGATTTGGAATGTTGGACTGTAGACCCATGTCTACACCTATGGAAACCAACCTTCACAAATTGAAAGAAGCAGCAGCAAAATCCAAGTGTACAGATTCAACCCTATATAGACAAATGATTGGATCCTTGATGTATCTGGTTAACACTAGACCTGATATTTGCTATGCAGTGAATGCTCTCAGCCAGTTCATGTGTGAGCCAAAGGAAATTCACCTTATAGCTGTGAAACATATTTTGAGATATCTTCAAGGCACTATTGGATATGGTCTTCTTTACAGAAATGACCAACTAGATCTACATGGATACTCTGATTCAAATTGGGCTGGAAGTGTAACCGATCGGAAAAGCACATCAGGATGTTGCTTCAGTTTAGGATCGGCTATGATCTCCTGGATTTGCAGAAAACAGTCTTCAATAGCACAGAGCTCAACAGAAGTTGAATACATTGCAGCCTCTATGGGGGCAAGAGAAGCAATTTGGCTTCGTAAATTGCTTGTGGGACTCTTTGGTGAGCCCTTGAATCCTACAATTATTCATTGTGATAATCAAAGTTGCATCGAACTCTCTGTAAATCCTGTCTTCCATGATAGATCTAAGCACATTGAGATACCCTATCATTATGTAAGAGACATGGTAGAAAGGAAAGTGATCCAGTTGGAGTATGTTAGTACAAATGATCAAACTGCAGACATTCTCACCAAACCTCTCTCCCGAAACAAGGTAGAGCACTTCAGGAAGAAACTTGGTATGGTTGAAATGTAATTTGATATTATGTTTGAAATTCAAATTGTTTATAAGTTGTACTAATATATAAAGATGTTTAATGTGTAAACTCTTTTGTCATGTGTGTGACTCCATGACTTTATGGGCCTACTCCCCCTGTGTACATTATTGAAAGGTGACAATCTTTCTAATAATGAACACTTGTATGTGACATTGTAAAGTGACGACTCTACAATGATGAGTTGAACTATCATGATAGATATCATGTGACTTGATATTTGTGGACATGTCATGATAGTATCTCTTGGACACTTTGAGGGATATCATGGGACTTGATGTCATTTGAAGATCATTGTGATCCTTAAGAGATAATCATGGTGGATGATTATATATCTGTGGATATGCCATGAAATATTATGGTAGACATCATGTGACTTGATGTCAGTGCACATACCATAATGAAGATGTGTTATGAAGAATGTCATGTGACTTGACAATGTTGAGATAACATATCATATCTTTGATATCACGTGTGAAGGTGATATCTCTACTTATTTGATTTGAAATATCTTCCCTAGCTAAGAGGGAGTGTTGATGAAAGGTAGCTTCCGTCAGATATAAATGATGATTGTTGATTGCATCATCATCATTTATATGCGATCAAAATTACTCTTCATATAAATATTTCTGGAAAATAAGTAATTCGAATTTATAAGCATGTATAAGATTCGAAATAATAAATGATGTTCAAATTCTGCATTGAATAAAATCGGAACTCATATAATATATCTACCACGTATATAAGGTTATATGTGTGTTAACCAAATGTTAGTCGGTTATGCTTGGATCCCGCACGCCCAAAGGGACATGTCCCATGAGCGGACGTGTCTCCACTTGTGGAGACACGTCCTCTCATGAGACGCATCTCTTGTAGAGGCGGGTCTCCATCATATATAAGGTGGTTCCCTCATTGATATGCAAACATCGAAATTTATAAATGTTCTGCAATCAGCACATTCAACATAAGAGAATTAAATCTGACTTAGAATCTTGAATAGAATTCTTACACTTAGAATTATCTTAGAATCCTTAGGCTCCTAGTTTGATAGAAGATTTGATTACATTTACAATTATAACCACATTGGTCACAACTTTTGAGTGGCATTGCCATGTTAAAAAGGTGACATCTAGACTTAGTTTTACTTGTTCCTTCTTTGTGTTTCACAACCAGTGTAGCCACCTTGTTGCACATTTGGCTTGGTGTAGCCACTAGAATAGTGTAAAATGACAACCTCTCAGGCTTTCGATGTCGGTCACACTTTTTAGCCATTATGGTCATCCTAATCGCTCTTTCTTTCTGGTTCAACCATTTAAAATGTACAATTTCCATACTTAGTCATTATTTCCTTTTGTTCTTGTAACACTTTTCCTTCCACTCTGCCACTTTGGTCACCAATTTGGACTGGTATTGCCACAGGAAAGTTGCAACCACTTAGCGATTATCTTCCAATCTTTGCCATTTTGAACTCATGCTACCTTGTGGAATGCTAGAGAATCCATTTACCATCGTGCCATCTTTATCTTCAGATTTCAATCTTCCAAAGCTTGACCCACCATGGTTTGCCATACTGCATCCAGAAATAAACTGCAAAACACAGTTACTAAAGAACCAAGGCCAGAACCTAAATACTTGAAAAATTGGTAAGAAGGATCACCTTGACTAAAATTGTTTATCAGATTCAGGGACTTACTGTTAATCAGACATAGAAAGCAAATTTTCACAGGGGTAGCAATTTCGATACAACACTTCTATTAGTTTTACAAGTTTTATTCTTCCAGTTTATTCTATCCTAAGCTCAACTCACTAGATACCTTTACATTCTATTTTCCCATTTATTTTATTTATGTGGTAGTAGTTTTCATTACATACATTCCCCAACAAAGTCAACTTTTGCTTTATTCCAATTGCTGTAAACTCCACATAGATACACATTCATTACTTAGGTTGAGACACAGTAGTCATCCCCATGTACACTCAGCAGGCAGTCTGTAATCATACTCACCCTGTTTGGTGCAGCCATCTCGCAATATTCAATATTATCCTTTCACAAGGCATTTTTCCATTGTTCATTACACTCCTTTTTGTTTTTGCACAATAGAGATTCTTTACATAACGATTACATATATCATTTTCATCTGCTTTTGCAGTGGATCTAGCTTCAAACCCATCCTAATTATGCGTTCTTGTGCCCTTGTGTCAAATTTGATCTTCTCCATATTTTTTGATAGTCTCCATTCTACAAGCTGAAATATCCTTTTTTTTTCAATTTCCAACAATTCCACTGAATTTTATTTTATTTTTTGCATTGCAATAGTTAACTAAATAAACGCTACTTAAATTTATTATTGCAGCCAAAATGATACTAATAATGATGCTTAAAGGATTCACAAAATATTATTGAAACCATTGTTCAAATAATATTTACTGAAATTTAAATAACATAAAAACCTGGTATCACATCACCCTTCACTGTTTGACTAGCTTCCATAGTACTGTGATTCCCATTTTTATGAATTCTCCCTTATAGAAATGGATGGCCAGGTGTCTCCCTTTTTTGATGCTGTGTTTTCTTGAAAACCCTGATCCTTTTTTCCCATGTAACAACCCATCCTACTTTTTTTTTTTAAATTGCAGTAAAGAAAATGTATGTGCACGTCTTCAACACTTTCTGATCACCAAGATCCAAAAGTGGGCAAGGTGCAAGAATATGGTGCTTCCAACCACAGAACTATTCTAAATGATTCAATTACAAAATGATATGCCGGCAAGCCAGCCAAAATACACAAGTGACTAAGCTGATCGAATCAACACCTTTTCGACATACTACATAAACTGACACACAGGCAGCTAAGCCAACCTTATCAACACCTCTGCAACAGATTGCGTGAATGCAACGCAAGCAACTGGCAGAATGTCTAAGCTTGACTCCGACCAAAATGGTCAATAATGCCAGATTGTTCAATGCCAAATGGGCTAAATGATATGCTATAATAGCTGCCGGTAAACCATCCAATTTACAATATGAAATGCATGCAAATTAAACCCTTCAGCAATTAAACCATCCGAAGTTTACAAGATAGGAATAAATGCATTACAAAATGACTAAATACTTCAAGGAAACGCTGTAGTATGATTGATATAATATTCTGATCAGAATTAAACACTTCTGCAATTACAAAATTACATCAAATGAAACTCAAAAAACTTAGAAAATGATCTGCTCACTAATCATACACTGAAATTATGTTGAAATACATGTGGACCAACTGATGTAGGTTGCATAAATTCATCTCAAACTTTAATACAACGCTAAGAACTCCCTCTGTGATTGATAAACATTGAATGACCGGTCTGACCAACACTGATAACACTTTAGAATCTTGCAAAGAGTATGCCCACCATAGCACTCAACATGCATAAACTGAAAACTACTCCAAAACACACCAAAACTGAACCCAAAGCACCATGAACATGATGTACCCAAAGCACCATGGACACAATGGACATCAAACAGAATAAGAAATCAGTCACTTTGCAGGTCTGAAACTGAACTATTAACACCCATAACTGCTGTATTCAATGGCATATCAGTACTGAAGCACACTGTAGTCACACTTAATCACTTCTATATGCTGAAATTGGCACTACCCAGATGCATGCAACACTAACCAACACTGAAACCTCAACTATAACTCACCACATATCTGCTAATCTCTTCAATTTGACTGATCTCACCAAAATTACCAATGCCTAATATCGATTAGACCTAAAAACAAGCTCCAAACAGCAACAAAATAATTACAAATTTCAAAAATCTCCTGAAATTCAACAAACTTCACTGTAAAGTTTACGGCCTACTAATATTATGCTTAGGCACCTCCAAAACAGCTACCAAATTGTAGGAAGGAGTTGCAAAATCATCCTCTTTTTCCATGCCTCAACCTTTGGACATGGTGCAGCCTGTCTTTCAAAGGTATCACCTTCACATAAAAACTACACTATCTCCCTTATAACTGATTGGTCTACATTAATATTCCTGAACAACTGCATACAATATAAAATCTGAAGTATTTCATTCTTTACCAGCTGCATGTAATAAGAAACCAGCATAATATTGTATGGACATCACGTAAAATAGTATGTCTCCTCTTGGTATTTGAATACCCAACTAGCTTCATATTATTCACTTGAAAATCATGCTCAGAGTCGCCCAAACAACAGATAACAAACACATCGAAATAGTTATTTCACAATGGTAGAGTGTATCAGGATGGGTGACCTCCCGGGAGAAAAAGAAGAGCAGATTTATGGACCTGATTTGAAGAAGGTTACAATTAGATTTATGACAGATTTTCAAGAAAATTTGTAGCAGATTTATATGAAGAATATATGCAGATCTTCAAAGGAGATTTATAGCAGACTTTTGGAGGTGATTTATAGCAGACTTAGAGCAGACCTAAGAGCAGAATTATAGCAGACCTAAGAGCAGATTTGCAGCAGACTTAAAGTAGATTTATAGCAAATTTTATAAGTAGACTCTCATGCTTTAAAGAAGCAATATCAAGAAGATGAAAACTTTGTTGTGTTAGAGCTTGGAGCCTCTCTATAGAAGAGATTGGGGTCTCTTGCTACGTTGGTGCTCAATAACGGGGATTGGTGTCTCCAATGGGTTGGTGCCTACAAAGATAAGCAGGGATTAGTGTCTCCAACAGGTTGGTGCCTATAAAGTTTGTAAGAGAATTTATATATAACCAATAGTTTGTCGTGGTTTTCTCCTGAAAGGGTTTCAACGTAAATCTTGTGTTCTTATGTTCTTAATTGTGGAAGTTGTCTGATTGAAATTATTGTGATTTTTAATTTGAAAAAGAAAAAGATGTCCTTATACTGATTCACCCCTGCTCTAAGTATAAATGTGTCCTTATCAGAATATGGTATGGTAGTATAAGAATAAATGGTATGGTTGGTATCAACTCATTTAGTTAGCAAATGAACAAGAATAAATTCCAATCACAAATATGGAATAGTTTATTGCTTAAAAATTCTATAACTTGCAAATTAAATATGAAATAACCTATAATCTATTGTGAGCACAAATTTGACTCTTGTATGAAGCCAACAATGGGGACTAAAAGGTTCATGTCTTTTGATGCCTTAATAGACAGTGAGGGTTTTTGTCCTCAAAGTAAGAGCTGCACCAAAAGTCAATGCTCTCCAAAATGAGGGTTTCTGAAAATTGATGATGAATAGAATATTTTTTTCCCAATAATTCCCTTTATTAATTTTACATCCAAACCCTGGAGGTAATTACCATTTCTTTTTTAAAATATTCATCTTTTCCCTCCAAACTTAATCAATTACCTTTCTAAATAATTAAATATAAATTGTCTTTTCCACTTTTTGAAAACTTTAATATTTAACCATTATATTATTTTTCGCACAACCACCAAAGTTATAGAAAATATTAAAAAGCTCAAACATGAATTCTAGCCACACCACTAATACCTTAAGTGCATAGGAAATCAGTCTATATGAAAGTTGGCGCTCTCCCAAGATGATAAACTTCTCCCAGAAGTGTAGAGTGCTCCCAGAATGTTAGATCAACACAATGATGAGCACACAGTGATACTAAGAGGGAGGGAGGGGCTGGGGGGAATCAATATCTAACAATCTTTTACTTTTCAAACTCAATTAACTACATCAACTACACATGCAAGATCTAGCAATTAAGTACACAATGAGAACACACGATTTACATGGAAACCCTTTCGGGAGAAAACCACGGCACTATATATATATATATATATATTCTTCTTCTTATTGTAGGCTCCAACCTACTAGAGACTCCAATCTCCACTTGACAAAATTATAGGCCCCAACCCCCACACAAACTGAATATCAACCCAGCAAGAGGCTCCAACCCCCACTCAAATTGAGCTCCAACCCAGCAAGAGGCTCCAACCTTCTAATCCTTCAATGGCTGATATAGTATGCTTCTTCACAGGATCTTCCTCTCGCAAATCTGATTACAACTCACACAATATCCATCTTTCAAATCTGATCACTATCCACACAATAACCTTCTTTCACAAATCTAATTACAGTTATGCACAATATTCCTTCCAAATTTGATCACTATCATGCACAATATCTCTCACAAATTTGATCTAATCTATGCACCAATCCTTTTCACACAACTAATCATAATCATGGCATTATTTTCACATAATTTTCTGTCTTACCATCTGCTCAAATTCACTTTACAATCTGCTCTTACTCGTCACATATATTCGTTATAAATATATTTGTATTTACCCTTCATACATGGGCAGCATCTCTTCTTAATATAGATCTGAATTGCTTTTCATTTTCTGCCCCTTTATCTCTTTTCAATCTGCTCTTTTACTCAGAAAAATATATCATTAAAATTCTTCTCTTCACAACATCAATACTCTTCATATATTCTGATATAAATCTGAATTACACTTCATGTTTTCTTCTTTGGATCTGGTTTTTATTAACATACTATTCATTGGAATTGATTTTTATAAATCCACACCTCTTCCACTCTTTATATCTTCATATCTGAATGAGGTTTTGCATCTCTTCTAATAGTGATGTCCTTTTGAATGGACATGTCTCTTTGTTAACAAAGCTCTCTATGCTTAATTGCTGCCCTTTGAGACTATTAATTTCTGACTTTCTTGCTTAATCTCTTTCCTCAACAATATCTTATTCCTTTTTATCTAAGCTGCCGGTTTGGGCATGGCAATATGGCAAAAAAGAACTCCTTGGGTACAGGTACGGGAATATGTATGTATGTATGTATACATACACATATAACATAGATACATACATATACATATATACATACACCATAGTTACAGGACTCGCCCGAACTCGGCGAGTCCCGAGCCGAGCACCCCTGGCCGAGTCCTGGGAGCCCAGACTCGGGCGCGGCCGAGTCCTGCCGAGTCCTGGCCGGACTCGCCGGACTCGCCGCTTCCCGAAGAGTCCCGAGCCTTGGACACGGTCAGCGACAGCAGCATTTTAAGTCATCAAAAAAACAAAAAATTGACTTTTAAGTTAGTTTTTTTTTTGCCTTATATTATCTCCCAAACCCTAAAAGCAACCTCATTTCATTCATTTGGCAAAATAGGAGGAGAAGAGAGAGTTGTGAAGAAAAATAGGACAAGAGAGGGCAACCAGCAAGTTGTTGAAGACAAATACAGGGCCATTTATCATTTGGGAAGCTTCATATCAACAAGGAGGTGCATTGAAAGCTCATTACCAGTGATTGAGAGGAGTTTGCATTGCATTCCAAGCCAAATACAAAAAGTTAAGTTTGATTTTTATTGATTTTTTTTGTGTCTTTTAAACAAATAATTCATTGTAATTTGAAAACTCATTGTTTTTTTTAGTTTGCATTTTTTTTTTACAAACCCTACTTGCAATTTAAATAATTTTATAAATCCTACTTGTTATTGCAGCCACATTCATTTGCAAATCAAAACATATTATTATTTTCACAATGTCTCAAACCCCAAGCAGAAAAGACCCTGCTTTGAAACATGCTGAAATCTTTCCCGGAATGAAAAAAGGAGAAGCAAAATGTAAATACTGCAAAACAATATATCATGGAGGCATAAATAGATTAAAATACCATATTGCACGCATACCCATCCATGATGCAGTGGGTTGCCCTATAGCACCTCCTGAGGCTGTCCGTGAAGTGCAGGTGCAATTAGAAACTTTTGACTTGCAAAAAGAAATGAAAAAAAGATAGAAGCATGAATTGGTGAGTTTGGGAGTTGGACATGGACTTGGTGCTGTTGGAGATGCTTCTTCCATGCCTCCATACCGTCCTAGTGCTAGTGCTTGTTCTAGTGGTATTGCTTCTGCACCAGCTATCCCTATGCATACTCCTACTGCTGGTGGCGCTAGTACTAATAGTGCTAGTGGTAGTGGCAGTATTAGCATTGGCCCTAGAGTTCATAAATCTAAGGTGGACTCATATTTTGTACCACGCACTACTCCTGGTTCCCAACCGTCGCTTGAGAGCATGGGTTGGAACAAGGACGTACATGATGCAACAAAAAAGACAATTGCAGACTTTTGGTACTACTGCACCATTCCCTTCCATGTAGCCAGGTAATTCTTTTTCGTTTAATTGTTTTAAAATTTATTATTTTAGAATCTAGATGTATCTCATTATCGAATTCAAATTTAGTGCAGTTAAAATCTTAAAACTTTTCATTTTACAATACTTATGTAACTTATTAATTTATTTATGACATGTTTTAGGTCACCTTTTTGGCAAAACATGGTTGATGCCATAACCATATGTGGGCCGGGGTTCAAAGCCCCTTTTGAAGATGAATTAAAGGGCCCACTTTTGACTTAAAAAGTTGCAGATGTGAAAGCACAATTAGAGGAGCAGCGTGTGCAGTGGAGGAGGATTGGTTGCACCATCGTGACTGATGGTTGGACCGATAGGAGAAATAGGATGCTGCTTAATTTTCTAGTGTCCTCCGGAGGTAATTGTACTTCCCTCAATGCATTGAAATTTGAATTTGATTTAGTGATTAATAATTTAATATGGCTGATTTTTGTTTTTTAATTTATTGAATAACTGGTTTTGCTTATTCTTTCAGGTGACACCGTTTTCATTAAGTCCATTGATGCTTCTGCCCAATTCAAAAATGCCACATATCTGTGTGAGGCTATAGAGGAGGTGATAGCTGATGTGGGGGAAGAGAATGTAGTGCAAGTGGTGACAGATAATGCAGCAAATTATGTTGTTGCTGGTAGATTATTGATGGAGAGGCACCCTACTATATTTTGGACTCCATGTGCCGCCCATTGCATTGACCTCATGATGGAGGATCTTGGCAAGCTCCCATGGATCAAAACATGTGTGGATGCAGGTAGAAACATTTGCAAATTTATATACAATCACACATGGGTGCTTAACCTTATGAGGCAATACACGGGGTTGAGGGAGTTGTCTCGTCCTGGCATCACTAGGTTTGCAACTAATTTTATCACGTTGCAATCCTTGATTCGGTCAAAGGCAGCTTTAAGGCGCATGTTTGTTGGTGAGGAGTGGTCTTCCTCATCGTTTTCTACAAGCACTGCAGGGATTGGTGTGTGGCTGATTGCATTTTTGATGAGCAAGGGTTTTGGACACCAGTGGAGGAGATTGTGAAGGTAAAATTTAATTCTTTATTATGTTTTAATTTTTAATCATATATTTTATTTGTTTATTTTCATTCACACTTATTTGTGAAACATGTTTGCACTTTGCAGTTTATTGAGCCCTTGCTAGTTCTCCTACGAGTTGCAGATGGGGAGAAGCCCGCACTGGGCTACATATATGAGGGCATGGATAGGGCCAAAGAGGCCATTAGATCAGTCTATGGTGGAGTTGAGGAGAAGTATCGTCCCATTTGGGAGATCATTGATAGGAGATGGCAAAACCAACTTCATAGGCCCATCCATGCAGTCGCATGTTTCCTAAATCCGGCCTTCCAATTCCGCCGTGATATCCGTGGAGATAGAGAAATTCTTAGTGGGCTCTACTCGACATAGAGCGGATGTTGCCCGCTGTTACTACACAGATAGTGCAGGAGATAGATGCCTTCACTAAGGCACAAGGAGACTTCTTTGCACGTCAAATGACCAAAGACAGTAGGACAACATTACTACCAAGGTAAAAATATATTTAAGGGCATAATTGTCATCTTTTTATATTGTATTTTATTATTAAATGTTGAACTTGAAACTTGAAATGAGATTGATTTTGTTTCTTTTTCTCATCTCAGATAGTTGGTGGAGGTTGTTTGGTTCTGATACACGGAACCTGCAAAATATTGCCATTCGTCTATTGAGCCAGCCATGCAGTTCATCTGGTTGTGAGCGCAATTGGAGTATGTTTGAGCACATACACTCCAAGAAGCGCAATAGATTGACAGTGGAGAGGATGAATGACTTGGTCTATGTTCATTACAACCTTCGGCTCAGATATAGGAAGCTTTTTGACCACGACAACACCCTGATCAATCTAGATGAGGTTGATCCACAGTCTGAGTGGACCACTGAGGCTACAGATGCAGTCTTTAGTGACAAGGACCTTGATTGGATGGACCAGGCAGAGAGAGAGGCTGAGGTTGTAGCCATGGCTGAGGAGGAGGCTAGAGCACGAGGAGACATAGTTGATGTTGGTGAGAGTGGCATGGAGAGTCAGACAGAGGCAGAGACTATGGCTGCAGCTGCAACATCATCCAGGAGCTTTAGACGCCTTCGTAGGAAGGATGTTGGCTCCACTATGCCATAGAGTCATAGAGTCATAGCTATTGTTTTGATATTTCATATTTGTATGGAACATTTGATGTTATGGATTTCATATTCCATGACTTTTGTATACATTTGACTAGTTTTATAATTTATATATCTAAGTATGTTATTTCCTTCAGCAACGCAACTACAATTTGTGTACTTTATACTTATGTGATCGTTGTATACTTGTGTATGTGATCAAATTTGCTTTTATTTGTGTTGTATTCAATAAAGGGTGCTTGAAACAAGTTTTAAATCCTTTAAAATCTCTAAATTTCTAGGTTTTTTTCAACTTTTTTTCATTTTGCAGAGTCTGCGCCGAGTCCGAGTCCCGAGTCCCGAGTCGAGTCACCCTAGCCGAGTCTGAGCCGAGTCCGAGTCTCGTTACTATGACATACACACATACATACATAAATACATACATATGTATATACATTTAACAGCAAACTATACCCAATGTCTCCAAAAAGTTGGCATGTCCTGTTATTGCACCAATTACCTACCTGTTTATGTATGTATGTATATATACATACACATATAACATATATACATACATATGCTTATACATTTAACAGCAAACCATACCCAATGTCTCCAAAAAGCTAGCATTTCCCATTACTGCACCAATTACCTACATGTTTATGTATGTATGTATCATGTATGTATATATACATACACATATAACATATATACATACATAAATACATACATATACATATATACATACACATATACATACAGAAATACATACATATGCATATACATTTAACAGCAAACCATACCCAATGTCCCTAAAAAGCTCACATTTCCTGTTACTACACCAATTACCTACTTGTTTCTTGTTAGCTTACATAAAAAATGTTTTTAAATATTACCTTTTTTTGTTTTTCTTTGGGGGCTAACCCTGGGTTTGGCTAGGTTTGGCCCAAGTTCGCCCAAGGTCCTTCCAGGGCACCTCGGGTTCCCTATGAAGGATCCACAGGGAACCCAGGGTGCCCGAGAAGGACCCTAGGAGAACCTAGAGAAGGACCAGCAAAGAACCAAGACCAAAACCGTACCCACATGGCTACGGAGGGGCAAAATAGAAGAACCAGGTAACAGAGATTTTTACTTTTTGAAAATTATTAAGAAAGGCATCCTTTCATAATGGATGCATTCTTTTCCAAAGGATGTGTGCTTTTGTTAGTAGATCCTTAAGTTGATCACTGCCTTTTATGAATCATTATCCTTTATTAATTGTTTCTCCTCTAACACTTGTTAATCACTTCGATTAATATTATAATTGCTGCTATTTTAAATTTCTACCTTTTAATATGAATCGCTGCCTCTTAAACTACTCATTGCTCTTCCCATTTTTAATCGCTGCACTTTTTCTCTCTAATTTTAGTCACTTCACCTCTATTACTACTAAAGAAGTAAACATCTACTTTTCAGTGGGAATTACAAGGGCACATTCACTTATTCAGTGGGAAAATTTATCCAATATTGAAATGAAACTTCAAGCTTCTTCCACTTATCCAATGGTGAGTAAGTACCAAACAGGAATAACAATAAACCACTTTTCCAATGGAGTGAGTATCAACAGTAAACATGAGCAGCTCAATGGCAGTACTACCATCCAGAGTTACAATGTTAGCTCATATATAAACATGTCAAAATAGAGTTATATCTGTTGTTACAAAATGTTGATAAACATGAATATCGCTAATATAGGTTCTGATATGAAATTAAACAATCGAAAACTTGAAACACCCCCCAAAGGTACCTCAAACCATAAATAAACCACCCATCTTGTAAATAACAACAATATACCTCAATGTTTGATGGATATTTTGCTGTTACAGGTTTGTGATTGCTCTATAAACACACTGCAATAGGTCTGGGCAGCAAGCAATTACTCAGAAAACTTGTCAAGTCATACCCAACACACCAAGTAACAACACAAGCTAGAACAATGCTTTAAAACAATTCCAACGCACACCCATCTTGTAAACAAGAACAATATACCTCAATGTTTGATGGATATTTTGCTGTTACAGGTTTGTGATTCCTCTATGAACACACTGCAATAGGTCTGGGCACCAAGCAATTACTCAGAAAACTTGTCAAGTCATACCCAACACATCAAGTAACAACACAAGCTAGAACAATGCTTTAAAACAGTTCCAACACACACCATATCTCACTAGAAGATGAATACATCAATCTGGAAATGGATTTCAGACATATGCAGGTCTGATAAATTACTGAAAATAACAAATACAGCACCCTTTCAGTCAACCAAACTTCATTAAAATGCCAAAATTCAGTGCCAAAGTATTGGAAGAGGATTTAGTGTAATGTCCCCTTTCCATCAGTGATCAATTCAGTTACTCATCAACCTATTCCGAAGATCCGTAGGCTCGTTGAGGTGAATTTAGGATTTCCTTGTTTGGAGGCTTTGAGGCATTTCTTGGTGTTTACTATTTTTAGTAAATGTTATTTATGGCAGCGAGCAGTTGTCAGTCTTCAATTCTTCTTTTCTAGTTGGAGTAGTTGTTTGGGTTTGAGCTTTGGCTTTTAAAAGCATCATTTTGGTGAAATATTTCATTTCAAGGCAATATGTTATAATTTCAAGTTGACCCCTTGGCCTAAGGTATTAACTTTAAGTTGTGTTTAAAGTGGGTCCATGAAGGGGGACGCCCTCATAAAGGAGTTTTAATATTTTAAATAAAGTTTTTAAAATGCCTTGAAGTTGGACGCCCTTGGAGGAGATTTATTATTTTTTGAAATTGAAAATATGTCAAAGGCTTTTGGCGTCCCTTTTTGAGAACTTGAAGAGTCATCTCATTTTCTTTAAAAATGCAGCTTTACTCCAGCATTTTGTATTTCATGTTTTGCTAAAATTATGCTGTCAAAATGACTACTCATTTTGCACTTCGAGGAATGCTGACCTCCTAGTTTCAATCCAGTTTTGTGTTTGAAAGATAACACCTAGTTGGTTTTCAGGCTGCTTCTCAAATCAGACTAGCAGATAGAGCTTCAAACTGGTGAATTTTGGTGTGATTTCCAGATTTCAAGTTGCTGGTTCCTACACAGCTGAAGGTCGATTTTGTTTCCAGCTTCTTGTATGATTTATATTTCGTTGTGGGCTTTTAATAATTACATTACTAAGGTCATGGCGACCCTTCCTAGTGATTTTCAGATTTTTATTTGAAGATTGTGATTTGTTCTTGCAAAATCGCCCTTGCTAAAGGTCATACCATTCGATGACCATTGGGAATTGTGCAAATAAATTAATGATTGTTTTTTGAAATTGTTTCTTCATCATGACATGGGCGCCTATCCTCCAAAGGTTCATTGCATTTGATTTCATGCAATTCGGAGGTAAATTGATAAAATTATGAGCATCTCATTGATTCACAGGTTGCTGGTTTACAGTTTCAGTTTGCTAGTTTTAATTATCAGACTTCAAAAAGATCAGATTTTGGCTTCATTTTCAATGCTTGAGAGCTTTGTAATTTCAGAGAATCATTCTTCACATATTGGCATTGTTCTATCATTGTAATACTAGTAAACTGCAGATTATTTTGATTGTAAGGTTGTGCATTAGTAGTACTAATCCAACCATATGTTATTGTTGCATTTACTTGTAATTTCTAAGGCAAACATTAATTACCCCTGGATGGTTTACCGCCAGTGTGGAGAATAAATTTTGTATCTCTCATTGTATTTCTTTTTTTTGCTTTTTTGCAAAAACAAAACACTTTCTTCTTTTTTTCGTATTTCCGAAAATGTTTTTTTTTTGCTTTTTCGAATTAAATAATTCACTACATGCAAAAGACCCTTTATGCCTAGGCATCCACTTTTGAGGGGAAAAAGTCACTTTAATAAAATACAACACTTAATAAATATTATAAACTTAAAAGTGTATATTTTAAATACTCCACCCGGGTTGCAGAAAGCACTGCCAAGGCTTCAAAAACCAATTATGATCATGTCAAGGTATAACTAAAACTAAGGGATGATGACAGGTACCAACTCGAAGACTTACTAAAAATAGACGTGCTCTCCAAGAAGTTTGGAGAATACCCTAGGAGGACAAAAACACTTATGAAAGCATCATTACGATCCATTGAACTCAATGCCACAAATAGAAGCCAAGAAAACCCAAACCAACGCACTCCACGAAATTTAGAGTCCCCCTTCTCTTACCAATCAACCTACGGGACTCAAGAACTAAGCTTAAAGCTCACAAATCAATTTGGCTCAAATTGTGGACATTACACAGCACAAAACTAATTTATTATCACATGCGGGTGTTACATACAATGCTCCTTCATAGATGCCAAGGAACTTCTTCAACTAACATTAGATATGCCACCCCTCATCTTTCCATTGCTAATGTAGTTGAGGTTGGTGGGTACAATTAAGGACTACCAAACCTTGTAGCTAAATTAAAATACAAAAACAACTCAATGGAAATAACACAGATCATATAACAAACTGAACTTTTATTGATCCAAATCAAACTAGCTTCATGAGCTTGATGCATGCTTTGGGAAAGGACCTAGTAGTTGAGCATGTTTCAATAGTTATAGCATTTGTTGATTTAATTCCCAATATTTTTAACAATATTGAACCAATAGTTGTGACTTTAAAGTTGTTAGTGTTGATGATAACTACCAATAATTGAATAATATGTATTCTTTAGATCTAAAAAGCAACAAATCATGTGATGCCACATCAGTGCACCAATAAAACATGATTTAGTGCACAAGTACCAGTCTCACTTTTTTTGGACCTTTTTGGACACCTCGACAAAAAGCATATTGATGTGGCATCTTAGTTGATGATGTGGCCTTGAAACCTTAGTTATATGCAGGGGCGTTGCCAAGCAAGCTGCTGTAAAAAATTGGGAACTTTTTGAAATTTTCAAGTAGGATTTTGAGAAGAGCAAAGTTAGGGTTCTCAACTACCGGGTCCTCTCCCCTAGCATAGTAGCCATTTAATTAAAAAATGGACCTTGAAGATCTCAATATCAAATCACCTTCTCTCTTTTATCTTATGCCTGACCTCTCTCCTCCTATCTACCTTCAAAGCATATCAATAGTGTTACCCCAAGTTTTCGAGACGGGGACAGTAGGGGATGGCAGGACAAGTCCCCAAGTTTCCGATTTTTGGAGGCCAAATTTGGGGACGACGGGGGACAGTTATATAAAAATATAGGGAAAATTTTAAAAATATAGGGAAATTTTAAATATTCATATGATAACATGGATAAGGCATGCATAATATACATTATAGAACCTTAACATATAACATTTGTGTTCAACATTATGCCAATACTCACTACGCATTCAAAATTAGCATACACAAATCATGAAACAACCTCCAAGTTATAATTTATAAACTTATATCAAAATGCCCAAAGGCTACATTGCTGCCATATAGTTTTAAAGTTTGCTATGAAGATCAAAATACAATATCGTATGTCAATAATGAATAAACAAAGAGCACTACTGCCCCTCATCATCTCTCATAACCGCATCAAAATCAAAGTCATCCTCTGAGTCACTACCACTGTGATGGTCCTCCTCAACCAATGAAACTCCAACCAAACCCTCGATTGTCTCCTCCTCATCTACTTGGGCCACGTCCTCAGGATCAATATCCCACCGTAGAGCTGGAGTCTGTCGATACTCTAAAGTTTGCTGATCCTAAAGCCGAAGAGCACTATGACAGCCACTAGCTTCTCCACTCGTCTAGAGGTAAGTCTATTCCTCTTGAGGGAGTGTATAAAGCTATACGCGGACCAATTCCTCTCTGCAACAGAGGAAATGGCAACCTATGCAAGAAGGTGAGTAGCAAGTGTCTTCAACTGCGATGTATCCCTCCCATGATAGGTCCACCATCCAATAGGGTTCGATTTGAGCTAATATAGCTCTATCCAACCTCACCTGTGGTTTACTCAAGTTTGGGCCATTAAGATTTGCAAAGTCTAGGAATTGTGTTTGAAGTAGTGAAGCTTGCTGTGTTGGATAAATATTTTCAATGGCCCATGTGAACCCATCTAAAACCTCAAGGTCATCGCATGGAGGCACCCTACCAGCCCTTGGTGCATACCATGTCGGACGTGGAGAGTTCCAAGATGAGTATGCAGTGACGATAACTTTACTCAACTGTATCACTGGACAAGAGGAGGGAAACCAATTTTTGCCGTGGATGTACTATATCATCGTCAAGATTGTAAGCAACAAGGAGCATTACGACTGGCCCACCCTCATTAGTGATACGCTCCACAAGCAAATGACCGGTTTCTTAGAGGCTCATAGGTTCACATGTGCTCATATCTTGTATACCTGATTGCCTTCCAAGGCCAATTCAGAGCATTAAACACAGTTGGAACCTTAGGTGTGCAAAAAGTCCACAAGCATTTCCCGCGACTTGAGTTCACTCAAGCAGAAAGACATTTCAAGCGGAAGAATGATCTCTTCATAATGCACACCGTAAGAGATATCAACCATGAGATGCACATACGCATATCACCAACAGCCAAGGAGGCAATGGTGGATTGGGCGGATTGGTTCATCCAATTCCCCACTTTCACCTATATACGCGTATATGGATACAATGGTCATCCCGCCATGTTACCTCGCTATCCTTCCGATAGGGTGGTTTTCATGGAATTCTTGTGGCAATTGTCAGAAGTCCACTCTCATCAACGTCTCAAATGCAAAACGGCCGCGAACTTTCCTCTTGAGATGGGACTGTATAGGTGCAAAAAAATGGCTGATGCCAAGCCCATAGACCCCGAAATGGTGAGACTTAACCTTAAGTGCCTCATCAAGAGATGGTCGTATGATCCTCGAGGTCACTATGCAGCACACCTTGAGCAACAATCTTCACACGAGTCGTCCATGGAGGACTATTGGGTCAACTGTGATGATGAGTTCGATGTACGAAGACGTAATTACAGCCGATTTAGACTTCCACAGATTGTTGACTTCATGTCAGAGGACGTGGAAGGTCTATCCGATGACGATGGGGAAGTTATTCTCCTTACATTCTTCATGGATCAAATCGACTCACAACCACTTGGAAAATTGGATTGGTATGCTAAGGAAAGTACATCGATAGAGGAAAGGACAAGTAAGGTTGTCAGAAACAGTCGACTTTACTTGGATAGCAAGAAGAAGAGGAAGGTAGTAATTCCCCACACAGAGCCGCCACAAGTTCAATCTTCACTACCTTCCACGTCAAGGAAGAAGCCCAGACAGAAGCAATGGAGCAACCCTCCCAGAGGAGCTCGGATGACAAGGCATACAAGGGGAAGAATACATATTGCTGATACAAATCAGCAACAAGTACATGTGGAGACAGCCACAAACATACCTGACACGGTCATGGAAACAGCTGCAGTTGAGCTAGCGATTGAGGTCATCACAGCTGAGACAAAGCACATCATGGAAGCAGATGCAGCACCAGTGGTGGAAGTTGAACCTCCCACTTCACCACCATCACAGCAGTCACCAATCCCCATTCACTTGGACTCGCTACCACATGACACTGCATCACAAGCTCATTCCTCAAGCATTCAGGGTCCTATCTTCCATCCTCCCAGGAGGGCTAGTCAAGATACCTCATGGGTTGAGAATCTCCTGGGAAGGAAAAGAAATAGAACATCCTACTAGTTGGACTTCACAGAGTTTGACCATGTCCCTCGAGACATGTTAGCAATGAAACTGAAGAAGCAGGTCCACATAAGAAAGAATGCGGACAATGAAATTGTCATAGAGACAGTTGTGCCACCTAAGGATAAGAATACACATGAGGTAGAGGTTAATGACTTTACTTTGTCAAAGGTCAACCTCGGTAAGACCACTCGTCAGGTGGAAGCAGACCTTCTTGGAGTTGCATCAATAAGCGTCCAAGAAAGAATGGCTAAGGATGGAAGAGATAAAGCAGCCTTAGAGGCTGAAAACCAGCAGTTGAGGTTGTACATATCTAGTTTGATACATGGCACACCAAACATCTTTGTTTTGCCTCAAGAGATCCTAGACCTCCCCTTGGAGCAAAATCATCACCAGCTGATCTTATATGGAAAACACTTGAGAGATCAAGTAGAAGAATTTTGCATCAGAGAAAGGTGTATACTTACAAAACTGTATCAGTTAAGATGCAGAGCCCATGAACTCCGCACAGAGATTCAACAATCAGAGCAACAGACAGCAGAGAAGAGGCCTAGAGATGAGATCACAGTTTCAAATTTACAACTGGCATACCAATCAGTTACCACTGTAGAAAATAAGCAACATCTTTTTGCTTGGAAAGAACAGTTGGCATACAAGGTGAAAGCCTATGATGGCAACTCTGTAGAATTGATTGAATAACAACAGATTGTGGTAGGTGTTATCAACTTCGTGAAAACGTTGGTAATATCTATCCCTTGACTTTATGAACTCAAGGGAGGTGCATACATTGAACTAGGTGCAGTGCAAAAACAGTTCCAGAATCTCATCCGTGGCACTTTTTGCAGTGACCCCGTTGGTTGCAAGTTGAGGAAGATTGCAGCCATGTCACCCAAGCTGGATGACGCAGCTGCAAAGTGTATAGAATATCAGCAACAGCTTGCGAGTGGTGAAGAGATGTTGAAACGCCACGTCATCATCCTACGGAGCATTGACTGTCCAGAGGCAAAAGAAGTCAACAACTGGATAGAAGAACTGTTGATTGAAGGTGGTGACGTGTAAAACACCCACTTAGGACGTCCTACCCTCCAAGATAGCATTAATGGCAACATGAGTTAAATTGATGCCTCATTCCAAGCTAACTCACCGTCCCACTAATTATGCATGTCTGTTTCTAGATCTCCACTAATTGTGGATCTCTATTTTGGAGGCACTTTTGTAATTGGAGTTGACTTTTAGTTTAGTTTCAGTTAACTGAAGTAGCTTTCCAGCTAACTGCTAGGTCACCTACATTTAGACATAGGAATAAATCTTGCAGATTGGCAAGAACTATTTGTTAACTCAAGGAGATTTTAGGGTTGCCTACTCCTTTGAGTCTCTATAAATAAAAGCCTTTGCTCTTTATTTTGTAACTTCTATTTACTACGCAAAATTGTTGTGCCATTGTTGCCAACAAGTTTGAAAGTGCATATTTGTTCACTCTTGGATGAGAGTTAATTGGTTTGATGAGAAATAGTGTATGATTTCATACCTTTGCATGTCCCAATTCTTTGTAATTTGTTGAGAAAGCTTGAAGAAGCAAATCAAAAGGCACATGCATTTTGATCTAAAGATTTGAGTTCTTCCAAACGTCTTGTTCTTATAACATTGTTTCAATCTCCTCCTTGGACAGGCATTCCTCCTCCTTGGATATTTTCATGTTAATAGTTATTGTTTGATGTTGTGTAATGAGTTGTCTTTCAGCCTACACTTTGGACAGGTGTCGTCACCTCCTCGGGAATCTTGTTAGCCAATTCATCGTAATTTGTTGTTTCTAGTGAGTTGTTTCCCAGCCTATACCTCGGATAGGGGTTCCTCCTCCTTGGCAAGTCTAAGATCCATCTTACCGTAAAGAGTGATTGCTTGCATAAAGCCTTATTCCAGCGTGTTGTGACCTATTTCACACATCACCCCATTACAAATGGGGACCCCCAGTTTCTTTTGGTTTCGCCCTCTGCGTTGCAATTTCGTGAGTTCAAAATTTGAGTTTTTGAGAGTCACTCCGGCCAAGTTGAGATTTTGAACCCATTTATGTGCCTAAACGTCATAGAAGTGCTCGGAAGGTCCGACAGATGAGGATCGCATGTGCTTTCGGTCATTTCTGACACTTCCTATTTTTTAGGGGTTCTGCTTTTTTGCTTTTTGATTTTTGGCATTTTTAGGCCATTTTGGAGTTCCTATTTTTTAGGGATGCTTTTTGCTTTTTTTCTATTTTTAGAAAGTTTCTATTTTTGGAAAGTTTCTATTTTGGGAAAAGTTTCTATTTCGAGATCCCACTGATCATGAAGTCAACACATCTCCAGAATGAGAGAAATCAACAAGGCAAATGATGAAAAGATTGATGAAAAATGGCAGAGTCTGAGAAGCTCACCCATGAGAGGAAATGGCAGACATCTTCCCAAGTCCGCCCTTGCCTCTAACAAGCCAAAGGCAGGTACTGGCAGGCCAAGCTCCAAGTCCGCCCTAGCACAAGTCTTGGAGAAACTCGCCAATGGAATGGTCAAGTGTGAAGTCCACCCTTGGAAGGAGAAGCACCAAATCCGCCACCAATGAAGATAGACTTCGCAAGAGCAATGGAAAGTCTGCCCAAGTCAAGTAGAGATGGCAAGACAAGGCTCCAAGTCCGCCATAGGCAAGAGAAGCATGAAGTCCGCCATAGAAGAGAAAGTATGAATGGCAAGTCAAGTCAAAGTGCGCCAATGGCATGAGCAAGCCCAAGTCCACCATAGGCAGGAAGAACACCAAGTCCGCCCAACTTTGGAAGAGGAGAAAATTTTCTAAGGCATTGATCAAAATACACCTAGAATAAGAGATGACCAGGCAAGTATGAAGTTTGCCCCTCAACATGAAAGAAATTTCTAAGGCATGGATAAAAATGTGATTGGCAGAGAGACCATCAAGTCCTCCCAACCTAGAGGAAATCAAAATTTTGACTAAGTATGAATGTCTAGAGAAGCCCGAAGTCTGCCCAAGAGGTTGAAGTTGGCAAAGAAAATAATGAAGTCACCTTGGCTAGATAGAATAATTGGAAAATTAAATATTTAGCCACGGATAACTAAATCTAGCCAAGTATCAATATTTTAATGGGTTGGAAATAATTCAACGGGTTGGAAATTTAAATACTTTGGATATTTTTAATTATTTTCCGACACTTAGGGAAATTTATCTAAAATATTCAATGTCTGGAGAAAATGAGAAATAACTTGGCGAATAATCAATTTGCCTTAGACGAATTTAAATTTTGCCTTGATTCGGAGATTAAATGAGTTGGAAAATTGGATTTAATATATCAATTTAATATTCTCCAACATTTTAAAGTGTTCAGCACTTAGGCAAATTTTAAAAAAGAAAGAAAATCTAAAGATTTTGGCTGAAGGTGGCGCCTGGATAAAATTGGAAACTTGCCTTAAGGATTTCGAAAAAGATTAGAAACTTGCCAAATGAAGAGAAGAAAACAATTCTAAAATTGAAAAAACTCAAGAAAAAAAAAAGCAATTATTAAGAAAATCGCACTTCTCAGCCATATAATGACTTTCAGCAACTCATTCTTCACAAGTTCGATTGAGAAGAAGTTTAGATCTCTCAAATCTGCAAGAGATAAATTTTGGAAGAAGAAATATTTAGAGCAACGTCAATTTTTCTCAGTAGAAGAGATAATTTTAAGCTGGAGGGTGTGATTTTTGAAGAAGTAAATTATTTCTTCACTGAAAGGCGTACTTCTCAACAAGTTGGTGCACCTTTTCTTGGGCCTTTTGATTTAAATTTCAAAAGTTGGAATTAATTCACAGCCAGAAAATATTCTCGAAGGCTGAAAGGCGTACTTCTCAACAAGTTGGTGCACCTTTTCTTGGGCCTTTTGATTAAAATTTCAAAAGTTGGAATTAATTCACAGCCAGAAAATATTCTCGAAGGTTTGGAAATCAATCGGTTAGGCTCTTCTATTCTTTTCTAATCTTCTACAGTCATTCCGGCACAAGATTTGTCAGGCACTTAGCAAATTTCTCCACTTTCAGCTTGCTTTTTCACAGAAATTCATATTTTAAACAAGCTGAAAGTATAAATTTATCGCCTAAAATCCCGGAGTAACCAGATTTTGAAAGTTCTTATATTAATGTTAATTATTTTTGTACTTGCAGGTTGATGACCACCCGGGAAGAACCATCCAAACAAGCACAGATGAAGATCGCCAGTAAGGGGCTGCAACCGGAGTCCAAGATTAATTCAAAGTGGAAAAATATCACGAACACCAACCTCGGACACGTCGACTTCAAAGAATTTAAAAAGAGGATGTACAGGCACAATGGATTCTTGCCAACGCCCATTGCCAGACGGGTGATGAGGAACGGCATTGTTCAGGCTATCGGATTCCCACCAACAATTGAGTGTGTCAAACTAATGGTAGAGTGCGCCCTTCATTATTGTAAATGTAACCAAATCTTATATCAAATTGAGATCCTAAGGGTTCTAGAGAAATTCTAAGAGTAAGAATTCTACTCAAAAATTCTAAGTCAAGTTTCGATTTCCAGATTTTCTTATACTCGAATGTGTTGATTGCAGAACATTTATCGATTTCTATATATGCATATCAATTAAAGAGTCGCCATAAATATGCTTGGAGACCCGCCTCCAAGGGATGCGTCCCATGAGAGGACGTGTCTCCATAAGTGGAGACACGTCCGCTCATGGGATGTGTCCCTTAGAGCATGCGAGCTCTTGATGAAACCGATTAGCATTCGGTTGATGTCTAACACACATAAACCTTTATACTATGGCGGATGAAAAAATTTCGATTAAAATAAATGCGAATTTCAGTATCTTTCATTATTACGAATTTATATATATGCTCATAAATTCGATTTCCAGAAAAATATATATTAAGGATAATCTTTGATCACATATAAATAACGAAGATGCTTTCAGCATTCGTTATTTATATCTGACTGAAGCTATCATCCATTAACACTCCCTCTTAGCTAGGGAAAATATTTCAAATCAAATAAATGGAGATATCGCCTTCACACGTGATATCGAAGATATGATATGTTTTCTCAATGTTGTCAAGTCACATGACATTCTTCATAACACATCTTCATTATGGTATGTGCACTAACATCAAGTCACATGATGTCTACCATAATTCATGGCATATCCACGGATATAAATATCCACCATGATTATCTCTTAAGGATCACAATGATCTTCAGATGATATCAAGTCCCATGATATCCATCAAGGTGTCCAAGAGATACTATCATGACATGTCCACAGATATCAAGTCACATGATATCTATCATGATAGTTTATCATTGTAGAGTCGTCACTTTACAATGTCAAATACAAGTGTTCATTATTAGAAGGATCGTCACCTTTCAATAATGTACACAGGGGGAGTAGGCCCATAAGGTCATGGAGTCACACACATGACAAAAGAGTTTACACATTAAACATCTTTATATATTAGTACAATTTAAAAACAATTTGTATTTCAAACATAAATAACAAATTACATTTCAACCATACCAAGTTTCTTCCTGAAGTGCTCTACCTAGATTCGGGAGAGAGGCTTGGTGAGAATTGTCTGCAGTTTGATCATTTGTACTAATATACTCCAACTGAATCACTTTCCTTTCCACCATATCTCTTACATAATAGGGGATCTCAATGTGCTTAGATCTATCATGAAAGACAAGATTTACAGAGAGTTTGATGCAACTCTGATTATCACAATGAATAATTGTAGGATTCAAGGGCTCACCAAAGAGTCCCACAAGCAATTTACGAACCCAAACTGCTTCTCTTGCTCCCATTGAGGCTGCAATGTATTCAGCGTCCATTGAGCTCTGTGCAACTGAAGATTGTTTTCTACAAATCGAGGAGATCATAGCCGATCCTAAACTGAAGCAACATCCTGATGTGCTTTTCCAATCGGTTACACTTCCAGCCCAATCTGAATCAGAGTACCCATGTAGATCTAGTTGACCATTCTTGTAAAGAAGACCATATCCAATAGTGCCTTGAAGATATCTCAAAATATGTTTCACAGCCATTAAGTGAATTTCCTTTGGCTCACACATGAACTGGCTAAGAACATTCACTGCATAGCAAATATCAGGTCTGGTGTTAACCAGATACATCAAGGATCCAATCATCTGTCTGTAAAAGGTTGGATCTGCACACTTGGATTCTGCTGCTGCTTCTTTCAATTTGTGAAGGTTAGTTTCCATAGGTGTAGACATCGGTCTACAGTCCAACATTCCAAATCTCTTCAGAATATCAATAGTGTACTTCCCTTGGTTTAGTATAATGCCCTCTAATTTCTGCCATACTTGTAAACCGAGGAAGTAGTGTAGAATGCCCAAGTCTTTCATGTCAAATTCAGAAATTAGATCTTGCTTCCCTTGAGCAGTGAGGTAATCTTCTCCTGCTATCAGCAGATCATCAACATATAAAATAATTATTAGCATATCACCTTTGATTACCTTGAAGTAGAGATTGGAGTTAGCATAATTCTTGGAAAATCCTAATCCCAAGAGATAGCTATCAATTCTTTCATACCAGACCCTGGGAGCCTGTTTAAGTCCATAGAGGGCTTTCTTCAGTCTACATACATGTGAGTCAGGTTTATGTATCATAAAACCTTCAGGCTGTTCCAAATAGACTTCCTCTTCAATGGTTCCATTCAGGAAGGTAGTTTGCACATCCATTTGATGGATCTTCCAGCCTTTAGCTGCTGCAATGGCTAACACTACTCTCACTGATGTGTAACGGGCAACAAGTGCAAATGTTTCTTCGTAATCAATGCCTTCCTTTTGAGAAAAACCTCTTGCCACAAAACGTGCTTTATGTTTTTCTATACTGCCATTAGTAGCATGCTTGATTTTGAAGAGCCATTTGGAAGAGACAACAGATTTCTCTTTTGGTCTAGGCACTATATCCCATACATCATTCTTTAGAATAGACTGATATTCCTCTGTCATTGCATCCTTCCATGCTTGATGCCGGAAAGCTGTTGTAACACTGACAGGTTCTAAGTTTATGATGTTGTTCATTAGAGCAACATAGCTAGAGAAACGTTTGGGTCTTTTACTCTCCCTGAACGTTCCTTTGGGTGCTGCATGATCCTCGACTTCTTTGATCATCTTCCTGGCCCAAAGTGGTCTCTTTCTGCCGTTGTTATTTGTATTCTCATTTGCAGTAGAAGGAAGTTCATGTGGCATTTCCTCAGGCTGCTCCCTCTGAATCTCAAGAGCAGGTTCCATTTCAGGTACTCTAGGGGAATAGGTTTCTGTCTCACTAGAACTTCTTGCCCTCTTGAATGCAATGTCTTCTTCAAAGATGACATCTCTACTCAATTCAATTTGTCTTTGCCCGGGTATGAATATCCTGTAGGCTTTGGAGGTTTCACTATAACCCACAAATACTACCTTCTTTCCAGAAGGTTCTAGTTTGAATCTCTTCTCTTTGGGCACATGAATATAGACAGGACAGCCAAAAATCCTAAAATGACTAATGTCAGGTTTTATGCCGGTAAAGGCTTCTTCAGGAATTTTGTTATCAAGATGAGAATGAGGAAATCTGTTATGAATATAGACCCCAGTCCTAGAGGCTTCTGCCCAAAAAGAAGTTTCAATGTTTTGGTCCAGCAACATTGCCTTAGCAGCTTCTACAATGGTTCTATTTTTCCTTTGAGCAACCCCATTTTGTTGAGGGTTGTAGGCAACTGTGAACTCCCTCTTAATTTCAGCACTCATGCAGAATTCTTTAAAAATCTCAGGGGTATATTCTTTCCCATTGTCTGTCCTTAAGGTTTTTATTTTTTTTCGGGAGAAGTTTTCAGTGAGGGCTTTAAACTCTTTGAACCTTTTGAGGATTTCTATTGACTATTTACATTTAAGGAAATAGATCCAGGTTGTCCTAGAGAAGTCATCTACAAATATGACAGTATACAAATCCTGCTTTAGAGGGTACAGACATGGATCCACATAAGTCTGAGTGAACCAGTTCTAACACATTTAGGGTTTTGCTCAAACTATTGGGAAAGGACCCCTTTGTATTCTTTCCTAAGGCACAAACTTTGCAAGTTCCTTCATGAGATGGTTTTAACTTAGATAAGCCTGTTACAAGTTTTTCTACAGAAGGTAGGGCACAGAAATGAAGGTGCCCTAATCTTCTATGCCAAATCTCATTTGAATCAAAGGTGTCAAGGGTAAGGGCTTGTTTAACTTCAATGCATAGTTTGTAGAGGTACCCTTGTCTTACACCTATGGTTTGGGCTTTCTTGATTGTTGAGTTTTTTGGCCATGCTAAAACTTTCCCATCCATAAAGGTAACTCTATATCCATTGTCATCAAGGGCAGAGATGGATATTAGATTCCTCTTAATTCCAGGTACAAATAAGACTCCAGTAAGTTGAAGAGAGAGACCAGATTTTAGTTTGATGGAGCAAGTTCCAACCCCTTTTATAGGGAGTGCAGAATCATCCCCAATGGTTAGTACTTCATCAGACCTTTCAGTCATAGTGTCCAGGTGTTCTCTGAATCCTGTGATGTGTCTAGAAGAACCACTATCAATTACCCAGTTGTGGGTGTTGTTAGATGTTTGGCTAGATAAGGCTGTATAGAACACAAAGTTCTCAGATTCATGATCTGAATTTGTCTTGCCTACTTTGGCAAAAGATGCTTGTTGCTTTGATCTGTCAGGGCACTTCATTGCATAGTGACCATATTGATCACATCTAAAGCATTGCACTTGAGAGATGTCTTTCTTCTTAGAAGATCCCTTTCCATTGGGATTTCTCTTTCTTTTAAAAGATCCTCTCTTGTAGGAGTTTTTCTTGTTCCTTTTATTAGACGTTGTGTTGAGTACATGAATGTCTTCATCCATGTTCTTCTGTTTATTTTCCTTAGTGGAGAGTCTTGTTTCCTCTTGAAGGCAGTCAGTTCTTAGCCTATCAAACTTGGGGAGTTTAGATCTCGCACTTATTCCTTGAACAAATGACTCCCATGAGTTGGGTAGGCCTCCTAGTGCAATTAGGGTTAACTCTTTGCTATCAATCTGATATCCAATTGTGGATAATTGATCCCTTAGTTCAATGATCCTCATGAAGTATGCATTAATTGACTCTCCTTTGTTTATTTGAGCATTGTTGATTTGCCTCTTTAATGCAAGAGTCCTACTGGTGTTGTTGATCTCATAGGTACTCTCTAGAGATTTGAACATATGATATGCAGTTTCATGTTTTGCTAAGATAGGCACTATATGATCCCTAACTGCATCTACTAGGATTTTCATGGCTCTTTCATTGTTTTCAATCCATTGAGCTTTCTCAAGTTCAGCCTCTGGTTCCCTTTTATTTTCTCTCACAAGTGAGTCTAGTTTATTCTCTTTAAGGATCATCATGATTCTAAATTTCCATGATGTAAAGTTGTCTGCTCCTGCAAGACGATCTTCAAATCTGATCACACTTGACATTATGAAGAATGTGAATTCAATTTTAGAAAATACGAATTTTCTAGAGCAATTTGATATTTAGATTTGATTTGGATTCACACAACATGGCTCTGATACCATGTAAATGTAACGAAATCTTATATCAAATTGAGATCCTAAGGGTTCTAGAGAAATTCTAAGTGTAAGAATTCTACTCAAAAATTCTAAGTCAAGTTTCGATTTCCAGATTTTCTTATACTCGAATGTGCTGATTGCAAAACATTTATTGATTTCTATATCTGCATATCAATTAAAGAGTCGCCATAAATATGCTTGGAGACCCGCCTCCAAGGGATGCGTCCCATGAGAGGACGTGTCTCCATAAGTGGAGACACGTCCGCTCATGGGACATGTCCCTTAGAGCGTGCGGGCTCTTGATGAAACCGATTAGCATTCGGTTGATGTCTAACACACATAAACCTTTATACTATGGCGGATGAAAGAATTTCGATTATAATAAATGCGAATTTCAATATCTTTCATTATTACGAATTTATATATATGCTCATAAATTCGATTTCCAGAAAAATGTATATTAAGGATAATCTTTGATCACATATAAATAACGAAGATGCTTCCAGCATTCGTTATTTATATCTGACCAAAGCTATCATCCATTAACTATTATAATGCACAAGACAGGCAGATTGTTGCGCCTGATGGGAGGATACTAGCTCACCTCGAAGAGTTAGTTATACAAGAGGCCTTCGGCATCCCGACATATCACAAAACTTCCTACAGAACTAAGGAGGATGCAAAGAAATTATATGATGATAAACTTGACCTCTGCGCTGTAAATGTTAATAAACCGTGGCTGGAGAAACCAAGAACTTCCGCCAAGAAGATGCCCAAGAAGCTACTGCACACGAACTTTAAAGAAGATTACGGAGACATCATCATTTTGCTGAACAGAGTAGTTGGCAATCCTCAAGGCATGCCTTTTGAAACATGGATGTACTACTTCATCGAGGAAATCACTGAAGGGGTAAAGATGTTGCATTGGTCTCATATGATAAGCAACAGCCTCCATGAGCAGCTGGTCAATCTAAAAAAGACAAAGACATTTTACATGAGTTCCTACGTCATTTACATGATGGCTAGGACGTACCGATATGCAGGCTTGATTTGCAAAGGCGTGGTTGGCAATGGAGAGAATGAGCTGAAGTCCTATGACTGCTATCCACAGTTGCAGCTAAGTGAGAAAGCCCATTTCAAATGGGCACATGACGCTTTCCTCATGTATATAACAAGAATACTTCAAGGAGGAACGCACCAAAGGCTGACTCACGAAACCAAGAGTTTGATCGGCAAGTACGGATCTCGATTCATCCAATACCCAAGTTACACGTACATCAGAGTCCATTCACTGGGAATCCCTACAGATTGCCCATCTTTCCTACCAACAAGATGGTCTTACTTGAGGTACTAAGACAGTTGGAAAAGTATCAGAGCTTCCAGAGAACAAACCAGAAGGCGGCAGTTACTTTCCCCTTTTCCATCGGGAACATCCTCAAATCATGTCCATCAGCACAAGTAGCTGAGAGTGCTAGGTTGGAGATACAGCGGTACCCGTTCACTACATATCAGTCTATAGAGAACTTTGACGCACATCATCATATCAAGACTGTGGACGGGAGAAAGTACAGGCATAGGGTCGAGTTGGAGGACTTCTGGGCAAACGTTGCGAAAGAATACGAGGTTAGACGGAGGCTGTGGTCCAGACTATCGGTGAGCTTGATCAGGACAATTGAATTTGCTAAGTGCCTGATCAGCTCGAAGATGATGGAGAGCAAGTACAACCATGCTTTGACGAGAGCTGGCCTCTGCCTTCTGTAAAATGGTCAGAGTCCGAACATGCAGATTTGAACACCTTGATGAGACCAATAATCAAATACTCTCAGTGGTGGGTTGACCAACAGGTCCAGGAGCTGAGGCGGAGGAAGGTAACGATTACCTATGATAGGTTGAGCGAGATGGAGTCTTACTCCTCAAATGCAGAAGCCTCCCATTATGTAGAATTGATGGAAGCCACTACCTCCAAGAAAAGAAAAGTAGTTGTGGTCATAGAACCTGTTCAGAAACGAACAAGGATAGAGCTGTTACGCTTTGCCACGTCCAGAAACATTGACGAGATATTGGCCACCATAGATGATTCATTTGCCAACATTGGAAATCCTCCCCCAATTCTCAAGGAGAATGTGGAGCCCATTCAGCTGGATGAGGATGAGCCACCATCCCCTACCGGTACAGAAATACTTGGATCAGAGGATGAGATGGATGCCCAAAATGATGATTTTTACAAGGGAATGATTTCAGCCCTCAGAGGAATTTTGGATGTTCCGAACAGAGAAAATGTGCAGGAGGAAGATGGCATAGAACAACTCACGATCCCTGACTGGTTGAAGGAGAGAATGAAGATACAGGCACCAGCCGAGACGCAGGAAGAAGATGATGTTGCGGATTTCTTAGCTAGACTTGAGCAAGTTTCCGTCAAGAAGCCGACTGAGAAGTTTTCCACTATACAGAGGGATGAAGCTGGCAATCGGTCTATACAGATTGCAGTGCCAATAGTGGACAAGCCGCAAGAGGATATAGCTCCACATGAATATGCCGTCACTACCATCAACTTGGGCCCAACCACAAAAGGCCAAGAAGTTGAAGATTTGGACAACTCAGTGTCCACTATCAAGGTAAGGTTGGGAAAGGAAGTGGCGAAGAGGAAAGAATGCCAAAAGGAGATTGAGCGCTTGAAAGAATGCATACAACATCTGACCAGGCCGCTTGATCAAGATAATACAGCAGCTCCTCTTCTCCCGAATCCTTCATAGGAAACAACTAAGGACATGGAAGAAGACATGGTCACAGCCAGAGAAGCCAAAGAATGGATAGTGGTTAAGGGCGCAGAAGCAACTACATTCTTGGAAAGGTTGACATTAATCTACGGTCAGGCTACCTCATTGCTTTCCAAACTGACTGCCTTGGCGGAAATGTGGGATGGTCTTCCAGATATGCAAGAAAGGATAATTTTGTGCCTTAGGGTTCTGAAAGGGATCTCAAAGCAAGAGTTGATTGACGGAGACATCATTGCGGCAAGTGCGGCTTACGATTTTCATACTTGGTACTAGGCTTTGACGGCACGAGGCGAAGTCTTAGAAAGGGCGAGGTCTGACGGGATCAGAGTGGAGGAACAGGTTAAGGAGATCAAGAATAAAATCTTCAACATGACTGCTAACCTATTAGACAAAGAGGTCATACAGGAAAATGATTAACAGTTGGAAGGTTTGAAGAATAAAATTCAAGAAAACTTCTTTTCTGTCACGCGGCCTATCTTAAGACAGAACTGGGTTAGAATGGCAAATTTCTCAGCCATCCGGGAGGCCTTTGTGAGGATTGAGCCAGAATGGGAAGACATCTTTGCCAGGTTCGCCAAGAGCTTGGACGGGCTGGAGTTTAGGATCGGCATGCTTCCGCACGTCACTATGGAAGAGGTTGTCTCGATTGTGTCTAGATTCATCGAACACACGACAACTCGAGAGGATAGGGATGCACTTCCTTGAAAGTAGCTCCAAGCGCCACCTCACTCTTTGTCAACTCATTGTTTACTGATGTCATTTGGGAAACCCTAATTAGGGTTTATTTGTTTTAATCTTGGCCATTGGCTTGTTTTAATCTGGGCCATTCATTTATTTTTTGAAACTCTATATAAACTTGTGTACTCTCATTTTCAATTTGTGAAGTGAGTAGTATGAAATTGTTGCATTTTGCCATTTCCGTTAATAAAAGCTCTTATGCATGATTTTCCTTGAATCACTTTTATTTTCAAGTGGTGTGCAAGGTTTACATATTCTCCTTCAACACTTAGATTAAAGTTAGATTAGAATTTTCATTTGAATGTTTGTTAGTGAATGAAAGATCTGATAGTGGTGATTGGTGAAATCTAGCTCATACTTTCTTTGGATAGATGATTTGTATCCAATGCGTAAAGTTAGCCTGAGCTCTTAAATTGTGGATGTTTAACTTCAGTCTTATTCTAGACATGAAAATTACAATCACACCCCCTCGAAGATTGCACCCGCTTTGTGTAGTTGTCCCAAGGAGGTGAAACAAAGTGTGGTTCCTTGTTTCATCCAATCATTGCCGTCTCTTGAGTTCTTAGGCGTAAATTAGGCTCCTAAACCCTTATCTTTTTTTACATTTTTTTTGAAATCTTAAAAGTCCCAATGGAAAGAGCAATCAACGTTAAAACAGTCTAAGTCCTTAAATTGTGAATAAATTCTAACGTAAGTCCCTTTGTGATACCAGCATATCACAACGCCCATTGATCTTATCCACGTGTCATGACCTGACGAAAGAAACCTTGGAGTTGCTATATGATCTTTGCAATCTTAGCATACGCAGCAACTTTGTTCAAAAGAGGATAAAGTGTCTTTGGGCATTTTATTCTGTGTTCGGTGAGTATTAAAACGCACACCAACACAGCATAGATCTAAGAGTTCACGCGAATAAAGGGTTTTTTTAATCCTCAAAACCTATTTAAGAAGTCTTTGGCATTCATTATTCACATCTTGCAAGTTGGCATCCAGAGGAGACAAAGAATTTTCTTCATAGCAAGATTTTGAGGCCAAAACGTGGTGTTTTTACGAAGTTCTTCATATTTTCCAGATCAGGTTGCTCAGAGGCTCGCTTTTTCATGCTTTAAATTTCCAAGGCATCATTTTTCAAAAGAAGGGGGTCATCTTTTTCAAATTTCATCAATCTGGGTCAACTTATTTTCAAGAACCTGCTTTTTCCGCGCTTTTTTGGGAAACCCTCAGTTTTTCCAAAATCTGATCAACTGGGTCTCTCTAAAACGTGATTCTAAACAATACCCAGCTCTCAGCTTTATTCGAGAAAATCCTAAAATTTTAGGGTTTCTGCTTTTTCAATCAGCCATCAATATTTTCCAAATCAGACCATCTAGGTCCTTCTGAAACGCGATCCTCAACAAAACCCAAGTCCCAGCTTTTTTCCGAAAAACTATACTTTTCAAGAGAAATCAGCGTTCTATTTTCAGTAGTTTGTGCAAAAAGTTTCCGAACCTAGTCAAGTTTACTGTCAAAACTCGAGTTTTTCAGCATGTAGTACTCTCCCATCAAATTCAGAACCAAGTCGGTGTTGTATCATGATTATCTAAAACCTTTTGAAACTGATTTGCATCATATAAATATAGTGTTCGATTTTTGTGCTTTGGAAGATGCAGGAAATATTGCAATCAGACATTTTGGTCACTCTGGGTTCCTTGCAGCAACTTCAATCCTCGTCTCGATGCAGAGCCTTGAGTTTGTAATCACTTGTGTCAAGCATTACAATCCTACAACACAAGAAATTCAAGCAGCAGATGGGCAAGTTGTTTGCAGCCTCAAGCCAGACAATGTTGAGAAATTTTTTTCAATACCACCTTGGTCGGAAAATTTGGTCATCTCCATTGAAGAGTGTGAGAAGGTGTGGCACATGCAAAAGGATAAATACTGCAAGAGAATTGCACACAAACGGTTGAAGGAGAAACACAACACTTTGCCAAAGAATGTTGGGTGTGGAGAATTCAAGGAAGAATTTGAGATCATGATTACTCTGCTCAGCAGAGTCATAGGTCAACGAGAGGCCAACAAATTCCAGCCTTGGATGTTTTATATCATCTCTCATATCATTGATTAGACAGAACTCTATGAATGGCTGACTTTGATCAGCGATAGTCTTCACCATCAAATGACAGAATATTTTAAAATCCATGAGTTTCACATGATTTCCTACCTTGTCTATCTAATGGCCTATCAAGGCAAATTCAAAGGTTTGAATATCAAAGGAACTTTGGGTGTTCAGCATGTATATCATCATTACCCATAGCTGGAGTTTTCAGAGTCAGCACATCATTACAAGCGGGTGAATGATGCATTCTTGATGTATACAATGAGAGACTTAGACAATGAGTTGCACATACAGATTTCCTCAGTTGCCAGAGCGGCAATGGCGGAGTGGGCTGATTGGTTTATCAAGTTTGCTACATTTTCCTACATCAAAGTGTACGGATTCTCAAGTAGTCATGTCATGTTGCCAAGGTATCCCATAGATGACGTGGTTTTCATGGAATTTCTGAGGCAAGTGTATGAAGTTAATGCATTTTTGCGGAATCAAAAGAAGGTTGCTTTTAGTTTTCCATTTGAGATGGGTATCTACAGATGTAGATCATCGACAGATGCCAAGGTGATGGGCGATGATTTGTCTAAGTTTGGCCTCAAGTTGTTCAACGAGAGGTGATCATACGATCTTCATGGCATCTTTGCATCCTGTCTTGGTCAAAATCAAGCACATATGCCCGCAGTTGAAGGTTTTTGGGCTAATTACGAGGATGAGTTTGAAGTGCGAAGGCACAGTAGTAGCAGGTTTACCCTCTAGAAAATGGTTGATTTCCTGTCAGAAGATGTAGAAGGATTGTCTGATGATGACAAAGAAGTACTTCTTCCTATGTACGCCAGAGATCAAATTGAGCAGCGGCCACTTCCACAAGTCAATTGGTCCATCAAAGAAAGCAATTCAATTGAGGAAAGGATGAGTTGGGTTATCAGAAACAGCAAAATTTTCCTAAGCAGTAAGAAGACGTGCAAGTTGACTATTCCAGCAAAGCCGCCAATAGTACAATCATCCCTACCTTCTTCCTCCAAACCAAAACCCAAAATGAAGGCTATGTGCCACCCTCCAAAAAGTTTGAAGATTGGTAGAATGGCAGAGAGTGTAAGGAGAAAGATGGAATTCTCCGACGCAGTTCAGCAAGAACAGCCGGCAGTTGTATCTGAAGTTCCACCAAAAGATTCAACGCCACAAGCAGAGGCAGTGCCTATGTCTCCTGATTCTCCATCATCACCAAGGTCTTCTCCCATCCATATTAATTCAGAGGTTGAAGAGGTTGATGAAGTTGAAGCTGAGCCGCCCAGAGAAGTCAGTAAAGACGCCTCGTCTTGGCTTGAGAACATACTAGGAAGGAAAAGGAGGAAGCCCTCATATCAGCTAAACTTTGCAAAGCTTCACAGCATTTACTAGGATGCACCTGTAAAGAAGCCAAAGAAACAAGTTCACATAGAGAGGAATCCAAATGGTGAAATTATGATTGAAACGGCCACACCTTCGAAGGATAAGAATATTGATGAGGTTGAGATAAATGATCTCACAATTTCCAAGGCCAATCTCGATAAAATCACTCGGCATACCGACGTGAATCTCTTTAAGATTGCAACAGAAAATCTAAAGGGAAGAGTGCTTAAGGATGCAGAGGATAAGGCAGCCCTTAAGGCTGAAAATCGGCAGCTACAGCAATATATTTCAAATTTGCTTCACGGCACTTCAAAGGCCACTCTATTCCTTCCATGGGTTCTAGAGACACCAGCTGATCAACATCAGTTAAGACAATTGGTTGTATATGGGAAGCATATGTGAGATTGGATAGAAAAGTTCATCATCAAGGGAAGATTTGTGCTTTCAAAGATGTATCAGTTAAGGTATAATGCCCATGATCTGAGCCAATGGATTCAGGGGTTTGAGTAGGGTATGGCAAAGGTGAAACCATTGCATGAGATTATCATTTCAGATTTGAGGACGGTATATGATTCAGTTGTTGCAAAAGAACACAAGAGAAATATTCTTGCTTGGAGAGAACAACACCTCTTCAAAGTGAAAACTTACGAGAGAATATCAGAAGAACTGGCTGAATATAGACAAAAGGTTGTTGATGTCCTCAGATTCATAAGCACATTTGTTTCACAAATCCCTTGTTGGTATTGTTGTGATGATGGTGGTTTCGTTGAACTTGGTGAAGTGCAAGTAGAGTTCCAGAATCTTGTTCGTGATAGCTTCAATACTGATCCTCTTGCCGAAAAGATGAATCAGATTGCCATGATGTCAGCAAGATTCGATAAAGCAGCTGAAGAGGTCAAATATTTTCTAAGTGCGGTTGCAAAAGGCAAGGAAATCCTTGAAAAGTGGAATATGGCTCTAGATAGTATCAATGCTCCTGATAAAGCGACAATTTTCAGCTTTTGGGTGGATTTGGTTTCCCTAGATATCCATGAATGAGTTATCTTCTTAGGACAGCAAAGATCTCCAAAGATAGATTTAAAGCAGCAATTAACTCGATGCCTTTTCCGAGTTTTCTTGCTATTCTTGTCTCATGCTTATCTATTCTTTGTGAGAAAGAAAAGAATCAAGTTGTAATGGTTGGCACTTTCCCTATTTTTTTGATTTCAGTAGGTTGTTAGATTGTTATCTTGTTTTAGTTTTAGAAATAAAGCTTGCGATTTGGCAAGTCTTGGTTGTAAAAGCAAAGAGATTTTAGGGTTCCCTACTCCTCGCTTGTGTATAAATAAAGGCAATCTTGCCCATTTTTCTTTAACCGTTATTGTGATAGCAAATTGTTGAGCCTACTTTGCCTGCAAGTTGTTAATCAGTGTTTGTTCACTTAGTGTAAGAGCAAGCTTGCATGCCTACCTTTTGCTGCTAGATATTGTTCAATTCATGTGTTATTTGTGTCAAGTCTATTCTAGTTTGATCGCAAAATTGTAAGCTTGTTATTGCTACAATCCTGGTGTCCCAGAAGTGTAACCATTATTTGAAATTTGAGAAAAGGAAATCTTATGCCTGCTTTGCTGCTTTGATCTACTCTCTCAAGTTTTGTTTTATGTGTTTTTCTTATATAATTTTTATTTCAGCTTGCATCGAAAAGTACAATGAGTCTTCAAGTGTGCGTTGAGAGGAAGTTCGTTTATGTATCTGTGTTGAAATCATTCCTTGTTTACTTCTAATACTTAAGCTCTAAGTTTACTTGAGTAGCTGGAAGCGTCATTAGAGTAGGCCTAGTCATAGTTGAAATTCTAAAAGAGAAAACCCCCAGCTACGACGCTAGAGTTTTATAACCTTGTGCTCTTAGCTGAGAACAAAAAAGATTGTCAAATAGTTTAGTTTACTTTTTTTAAGCATCATCAGCGAAGAGGGAGCTTCCCCTCCTAATTTGAAGAGCAGTTAATCTGTGCATAGCTGTTCGTTTCTAATCCGCATACCAGATGTGCGAATTGAAACGCCAACATATAGTTCAAACCAATCTTTCCTTGTGTGTACTTGCATTGTTTAGTCTCTTATCTTTAGTTGAATAACATAAATGTGGTAGTTGCAAAGTTTACTTTCAGTCAAAATGCATAAAAGCCATATGCCTTAAGTTGAAGTGTGAGTCAACCTTTTGTGCTAGGTGAATCCAAAAAGACACATCTTTAGTTTTGTTTAGTATGAGTGCAAACCAGGTAAAGAACATTGCACAAATTGTAAATAGTAAATACATATTTATCAGATTAGGTTACAATTTTGTTTATATAGAACTTCCCTTTCTAATTAAAAGAGCAGTTCTACTCCACATCTATTCCATTTTGTGTTGCATTGACCGGTGTGAATTAGAACACTAACAATGCTATCAAAAATTGTGTATATTTGCATACACAAACTAATAGCATCTGCTCAATAGCTGAATATACAACCTTAAGGCATAACTCCATCAGCCACATCAAACATTCAGCATGCCAATATATCATGCTTTTACAAAGGTATTTTACACAAGAAAATGTCAAATTTCGATGCAACTAAAATAAAAATTGAAGATATTAAGGATTATGCATGCCTGACTACAACAACAAAGACCATCTAATCAATAACAAATCTTATATGCAGCCTTGAGGCCAAAATTCATCAGCCACATCAAACATTCAGCATACCAATATGTTATGCTCTTATAGTACTAACTCGTGCACAAAATCTTGTTGAAGCATTTGCATTATATCAACCTGTGTTGGCTGTGGTGAACCAGATGGAGCGAAACCCCGTCTCAACTTGATTCCATTTCCTCTAACACCAATTACAAGCAATAAACTTGATGAATCTACACCCAGCCATGCCTCCCAATTATCATCTTCTCCAGTGAAAAGGGCATGCAAACTCTGCATCCATATCATCAACAATATCTCATTCCATGCAAGACATTCAAACAATATATAATGAAACTATACTATAGAAGAAATTCATGCTATGCCCCTAGTATGAAAGCGTCATCCATGTATTTGCAATACAAACCTGAGTAGCACCTTGTATATCAACCCTGGCAGCAAATTGGCCTGATGGCTGAAATGTACGACGATGCCATACCTGCAGAAGCAGATATCAGCAAAGACTCAGATACCACCATGAATAAGAATGATTACCACAACTAATCAATCAGTATAAATGGAAGTACATTGACTGTATATAAAACAAAAGTACAGCTCTATTAACACTGTATACAGAAGTGCATGTGCATCTCTTTTGCAGGGAAGAAGCAGATACTTTCTAATTATGGACTGGAAGTCATTAAAACTGTGCTGTGGATGACAGTAAAAATGAAAGAAGAAATTCTGAATATTTGTCAGATTGCAACATATTATTTCAGATATGGGGTCTTTCTTGCATCTAAAATACGTTGGCAGTCATCTCCATATATGTTTTCAATCTCTTCAACTTCACAGCCTAGACAGGCCTAAACTACAGTTTGATAGATGAGGCATATTAGTAGAAGAACTCTACCACAAGACAGAAATTCACTACAATCCCTCACTATTGATATTAGATGGAAGCAGATAAAAAACTCAGAATAGTAAAAGTCCAAGTCAAAGAAAAAGAAAAAGAAAATAAATTCTAAAGGTCAATGTTGATTACATTCTGATTTTTAAAGTTCTCATGCAAGGAGAAGAGGGTATGGTAAGGGTGCCGTGGATTCTTAAATGAATAGAATGATATAGAAAGAAAGTATTGCCACACAAATAGATAGAAACAGTCAAAAGTATGGTAAAAAAATGTCAGAAAGAGATGGAATTGTGCATGACCCAACTCAAAAAATCCACATGAAGGGAAAGAAATATTAACCAGATATCAGCTAGAAAAGGCAAAGTTAGAATTTCCAATTAGAAATTAATTAGTAAATACAACAGACAGAAACGGCCATTTAAGGGAAGCTTTAAGAACAACATGAAGTCAATGATTTCACTTGGCTAGTCTTAAGCAAAACAAACCACAGCTTAATCATGCCTAAAAAGGAGGAAAGGATCCTTCTATGCAGTGTAGCTACCATCCAAGATGGTGCACATTCCAAATGGCACAGTATTATATTTTATTTCCATTTCCACTACACAGTAGGTAAATACTCTTTGATCAAGATGACAAATTGATTTCATACAAATCGAATGAGAATAAACATTTACAGAATCAGGATATACTCAGGAAAAGACATAGATATATCAAATTGTAAACACATTTTTGATACAGATAATATAACAAACACTATCTCAAAAGATTGAAGCATGGTAAAATAGAAAATAGGTGGTAAATGATTGGACTAACTGAAACTGCTTTTCAGTAAAAGATGTTGAACTAATATCAAATAAGCCCAGCAAATAATTATTCTAAATTACAAGCACCAAAATGAATAACAATTAAATTGGAAAGGATACTTCCAAACATATATTATCTATCATCCTCCTAGAAGGAACAATGCTAGCACAAAAAGAAGCATACTGGGATCAGAAAACAATAACAAAGTTGATGAGCACACTCTTATACTAAGAGGGAGGGGGGTGAATCAGTATAACCAAACTTTTCCCAATTTAAAACTTATTCAACAACAATAACAACCATGCAAGATCTAACAATTAAGAACACAATAAGAACACCAAATTTACGTGGAAACCCTTGCGAGAGAAAACCACGGCAAAATAATGCTATATATAAAACTTCTTACAATCTTTGTAGGCACCAACCTACAGGAGACACCAATCCCCTCTTATACAATTTGTGAACCCCAACCCATTGGAGACACCAATCCCCACAACTAAGCACCAAGTCAGTTAGAGACACCAATCTCTTGTTAAGGCGTCAACCTTCTATGCAATAGAATTACTATCTTCTTATGAATGTCCTCTTCAATGAATGATGAATAATTTTAATTAACTCAGCATGTTCTTCTCTTCAAAAAAAACATTCTTTTCTATAGATCTGCCTTGAATTATCTTCTATAATCTTCTCCTTAAATCTGCTAGTTCTTGTATGTTCTATCTTTTATTCCACACACACTCTTCCTTCTCTAAATCTGATTGCTTTTATATCTTTATTGCTGAGTGGAGAGATGCAACTTTTGAATAGAGGCAACCCTTTGAAAAGACATTACAAATTGTCAAGGAATGATCGCTGCTTTTGGAAACTAATTGTTACCTCTTTAATCACTGCCTTTTTGAAAGTAAACTCTGCATTCACATTGATCGCTGCCTTTGTAAGATCCCTAACTAACGCTGTCCTTAAATTTTCAGTTTTGTATCATAGGCATTTCGTCAAACAGTTAGTATGAAAGGTCTGATCTGAAATTTCTGAGTTCTTAACCCAAAAACACATTACAAAACACAAATTCTTTGCATAGGAATTCTGTCAAACACTTGCAAGTTAATAGGAATCTGATATTTTGACTTAGGATCACCAAAATAACCAAGTTTTATGCATCAGCATTTTAACAAGCACTTGGCAGAAATATCTCTCTCAAATGTCTTCAACTTCATATGAGAGCATTTGTACAAAACTTTGCAGACATACCAATCTGAAAATCATCACTTAAATTTTCTATGACACTACTTTGGAACTTGTATTGATAAGTTTTCTGTTACAGACTTAGAAGAAAGCTACGACAGCATAAATATACTATGATTTCATACACCCTTTATTTGCAGAAAATTTGCAAACATTGGAAAAGAATCAGATTTCAAATGCTAATTCACATTTACATGATGATGATAATCTTTTATCATTGATCCACAGCTGATAAGAACGACTCCATTACATACCCGGGATGATGCATAACTCCAGAGGCAATTCGTTAAAGAATGTAGGAGACCATATGGTAATGAAACAAAGCAAATCAGCTCCAGAAAATCTGAAATACCTGCTGACAACACTGTTCACACACTGTAGCAGTACTGTTCACAGCACTGTTCATGTCACCTTCAATCTGCATCATAGCTTCTTATTCGAACCAAAACTTCCATCATTAAGCTCAATAGAAAACTATGAAGATGAGTTCACCTCTCATGGAAAGTTGGGGTTTCGTCCAACCTTCAAATTCCAAGGGGTTTCGTCCTTGGAAAACTAGTCACTGAATCTCAGCAACAATGGAGAAATAACTTCAATATTATGATCACATAACATACCCCAAAAAATGGGTGCACAACTCCCTTTATAATTCCTCTTAAGCTGGTCGATTCACTTCGTTTTGCAATGTAGGACAAAAGGTCACTTTATTTATAAAGCTTCTTAAATAAGTTACTTTAATTTTAAAATGTTATTTTATAACATAAAGTAACTTTAACTTAATAACCCATTGAATAATATTTTATTTTCTCCATTTCTCCGCAAATAAAGCTGTGACTGGCAAGAAACATCCCTTTTAATAAATTATTCGCCTATCGGGATGAGAAGATAGGCTACACAAGCTCCTAAGGATTTATTGAGAAGAAGGGGACATTACAGCCTTCCTTTTCTAATATTAATCGCTGATTTTTTAAATTCAAAACCATCACTACCATTTACTTTAATATATATTAATATTATTTTATTTTTGTTTCCATCAGGTCGGCCAGCATATAGGGTCAGCCCAGCACAAGAAATTGAATTTATTTTATTTAAACATTTCTAAAGTGGGTGCAATAATGAAGGAGGTCGGCCCAGGTTATGATCTTTTTAATTTAATTTTCTTTAATCTTCAATAAAGGTGCCATGATAAAGAGATGTCGATCAGATGTTAATGTGATTTTAATACTTTGACCACCGAATGATAAAGTTGCCATTGATCTTCACCATCTGTAATGTCCCCATTTTTACGCCATGGTGTTCTATGAGTTTTGGCTAGTTTTCGAGGTTTCTTTGTAAGCTCAAGGTGAGTTGGGGGAATTCCAAAGTTCTTGGAGGACGCGGTTTTGGTGATACATGGTTTCTAATTATGGCAATGAGCTTAGTGAGTTGTATTGGTCTGAATGACACTCTCTAAAGTGTTTTCGGACTGTTCAGGTGTTCTCCAAACTTCTTGGAGAGCACGTCTATTTATAGTAAGTCACCAAACTAACTTCTATCATTCACCTAATGCCTCAGCATCATATTGGCATAGTCAAAATTGGATTCGAACGTGCGCAATACTTTCTACAACTTTGGGGTGGAACATTTTAATTATTCACATAAGTTATAATGTTTTATTATTATTTTCATAACTTAAGTGTAATATCTTTTCGGAAAGGTATTTTAATTCCTTAAATGGATGCCTAGGAGAAATAAGGGAGTCTTGCACATGAAAAAGGTTTTATTTTATTTTAAAAGAGAATTTGATGGAAAAGATGATTAAATGTTTGCATATAATGAATCATAGATTACATACTCTCCGAGTAGCCGAGTAATCTCCAAAAAAATTGCATGCCGAGTAATTTCTGCTTTTACTCTCGGGCAATATGCAGATGGATTTTCTCCCGTCAAATTATCGAGTAATCGTCAATAGCTTGCAAAAAACCCACAAACTTGGCATGTTTGTGTGTGTATAAATATGTTTGTGTGTCTATATGCATGCAAACTTGGCATCCTATGTATGTTTATAGATATGTATGTGTGCACAGTGCAGTCCTGAGTATACACATACATAAATATTCACACACATTTGCCGCGTATTTCCCGAGTCAAAATTTTTGGGCTTGCCGAGTACTCTCCGATTCCGAGTATGTAAACTATGTAATGAATTATTTAAAGCAAAAGTGCTTTTCGGGAAAAAGCAACGAAAAAGAAAAAAAAACACTTTTACGGAAAAAAGGAAAAAAAACTACAAAAATCATTTTTTTCTGAAAAAGTAGTGAAAAAGCAAAAAAACACTTTTTTCAAAAAAAACAACGAAAAAGCTATAAAAGGAGGTGTTGGGGGCTTATTGTTATTATGTTGAAGAATGATGTTATGCTTCCAAATTGGCTCTGGATTCTCCAAGTCTTTGAGGACGGAAACCCTCATGGATTTTTCTAGTTTCAGAATTGAGAGATATTCCCTAGCTAGATTGGTGTGATTCCATCTAGGAATCACCATTGGTGCTGATTGAAGTTTTCAGTTTTGGGTATTTCAGTTTGAGTGCATTTGATGGTGTTTGCTTGCAAAGTTATTGAAGGTTTTTTTGAGTTTTTTGAGTTGTGACAGACTTGTAGCTGTTGTTCAGTCATTATCAGACCCTCATCATTCATTCATAAGAGGTGTTAAGTTCATTAGAGGAGCTGGAAACATTGCTCCAAGCCTACATTGACCATTGAGTGTGTTGGTGGATGAATTGGTGAAGATTTCTGAGTCATTGCTTCGCTGTCCAGACTGCTGTAGTGAAGTTGCAGACCTGTACCAGTCACCTAATTGCCATTCCCTTGAGGTATAATTGTTATTACATTGTTGGGTGTTGGGTTTCCTGAGTTGGGGTTCATTGGAGATGCTTGGTTCATCTTCATATCATATTTATATTTGTAACAGTAATTATGTACCTGATTTGCTATGAACTATAAGAGCTAACCATGTAACACTGAGTGGTAGTACCACCAATGATCTTGCTCTTGTTGATTTTTCGTACTCACCCCACTGCATAAGTGGTTTATACTTACCCCACTACATAAATGGCTCTCAATCTATCCACTGGATAAATGGCTTTCTCTCACCCCACTGAATAAGTGGCTTTGGCATTTCGCTCACCACTGAAAAGCAGAAGAGCTTGTTTTACATTTCATAATTGTATTAGCTTTCCCACTACGAAGTGGATCTGCTTAGCTTACCGCCGCTGAATAAGTGGTTGTTGCTTTCAACAAATTATTTTCAGGTATAATTATTGTAATCCGTACATCATATGCTCTCACCTCGCCCATAACGGAAACTTGGTGATCAGAAAGTGGAAAGGAATTTATGCTTTTTCATTTGTAGTTGAAGCTAACATAATTTCAAAATATATATATATATATATATATATATATATATATGGTGGTTATTACACCATCAACCATCTAATTTCCTTTGACATCGATGACAATAATTCTAACAAAAGTTGCTTATAAAAGATCATCAAGTAATTTCACAAAAGCATATTATGTAACCCATAAAGACACAAGATGAGAGGTTACCAAAAAACATCTAAACATTTTAGATTCCTAGGTTTCCCCCTATTGGAAATGTTGTCACTGATGTCAAAGGTGCATACACATGTCATTAAATTAAGAAGATAGTCATGAACAGACAAGAGTATAAGAACATGTTGTCACTGAAGGTGCATGAACAAGATTGGTGTCCACATCCCTAAATCCCCTCATCTTGCCATCCATTTCCCTCTCCCTATGATTGGACTTCTTGTGTTGATTTATCATGGTGGAGGGGTGAGGTTACAACAAGGTGCCCCGGAAGTGTAACGACCTGATCCTTCGGTAAAATAAAAATAAATTCCAACTTACATCAAAAGAGTAAATAAACATGCTAATAAGTCATTGCAATATAATTTTTCTTTCCTTTATTGATAAAATATGAACAAGATATCATAATAGAATTACAATTAAGATTCCATGTCATTACAATAACTTTGTTGTACCCCAAATTAAAAATTTTGCCACACTTAGGCATTTTAAAGAAATGAGTCTAGATACTACTAAAATCTATCAAAAACGTCAAAATTGGGATTTGCATGTCTTGCATGGGGGTCAAAAACTTGAAATTTTCAAAATTCGACAATTTGGGTCAGTACAGAACGATCAAGCCTACAATAACCAGATTTCAGTTTTTCATCCCTAGATTTTAGGAAAATTTATATTTTTAGCAGTTTTCTAAAAAATAGAAACTTTTTCTGGGTTTTTCTATGTTTCTTTTGAAACGGATACTTGTAAAAATTTTAAAAAATAGAAAATTTGGCTTCTAGGGTTGAGACTGATTTTGATTCGCTTAAAATACTTCTTCATCAGGCTGGTGCAATTAGAATCACAAAAAGATCAGTTTTGCCCTAGTGGGTCTATTTTGCTTTTTCAGAAGCTTTTCCTGGAGATCCAAGGTCATCAATGGAGGTCAGTTAGCTGCCAGGTGTCAGAATCAGACATTCAAGCGTCAAGCAGAGGTTGTCAATGAGGAACGTGCACAAAAAACGAGAAACGAAGAAAGGAAGATTGAAAAATTGAAAAATAGGAATTTTTGGCTAAGTCTGGAGACTTGAGGCGCCCCAGTCAAGAAGAGGCGCCCAATCCTTCATGCCTTAGAATATTTTTCCGTTCTGGCAGTCAAAGACAAGGAAGGCATGTCAAACGAGGCAAAGTTTGAAAATTACATAAAAATGGCTAAGTCTGCCAGCCATGGGCGCCCCTGAAGAGAATAGGCGCCCAGTTTTTCAAGGTCCCAAATGATGGAATCAGGGTCGGAGCTCCCAGGCAATGTTGGTTAGATCTATCTCACCTCCGCAGAGAGCCCGACAATGCAGTCATCTGATCATTCAGTTTCCGGAAAACTCAGATCAAACAGGGGCCATGATGAAAGGTGTTTAGAAATCTGAAGGTAAAAATGATGAAAATATTCTAACACTGGTGAACATGGGCGCCCCTCGAGAAGAAGGGCACCCAAGATTTTGAGGGCTTAAACAGGTGAATTTGGCAGTAAAGCCTCCAATGTGACTTCTTCAAATACGAACAGGCTTTCCAACAAGATCATCAGCACGTCAATCGGAGTAGGCAGTCATCAAATGTCGCAAGCTGAGCAGAGAAGGAAAAGTGAATGAAACGACAAAACTCAAGCAACAGTAAAAAACTCAAAATAAAAACCATCTCTGGAGGAGATGGGCGCCCCTGAAGGAGAAGGGCGCCTAGGGTTTAGAGCCATCAAATGTCAGTTTTCAAAGACGAAGTGTCCAGGAGACCCATCCTAGAATCTTCTTAGCTATCCAGTGAATCCGTCAGCCAGTCAATCTGACAAGTACAACGCCGGATACCATGAATTCATCTGAAGGTCAGAAGACAAGCATAAACTTGAAGATCATCAAAATGGCTAACACTGAACAAAGTGGATGCCCCTGGAGGAGATAGGCACCAGACTTTTTGAAGGGTCAAACAAAGGTTTCATCAGAAGTCTCCTCCAAACAAACTTTGTCAAATTCGGCTCTGCGATGAATCATTCAGCTCGTTTGCTGGATCAATCTAGAGGCCGGAAATCAAAATCAAACTAGGGTTGAAAATTGAGGAGAAGTTGAAAACAGTGAAAAAATGACTAAGTCTGGATGAAATAGTTGCCTCCAGCCAAGAAGGTCGCCCAACTTCCAACGCCTTAGCCAAATTTTTGAAAATTTCAAAAATTGAAGATGAAAACAAAAGTCTAAGTTCATTGCACAAACTTGAATTGGGCTTTTGAAGAATTAGGGCAAGAGAAGGCTGTCTCACTCAAGACAAAGCATATTTAAGGCACCTTTGTGTTTTATTTTTCATATTTTTTACAAGTGGTCTTCAGAGAAATAGAGCAGCAACTTCAAACCCTTATTTTCAAGATTCAAGAACATCAACTTGCTGGTTTTTCATAATATTTTCAGATCAGCACTCTAGAAGGCTTGCTTTTTCATATTTTTTTTCATCCAGAACATCAAATCTTTGAAGGAGGCCATTATTTTCAATTTTCAACGAACTAGTTTATACTGGTTCTATCTTCTGGATTATTTTTGGAGAATTTTCTCAAGGTGGCAGCAGCTACATTTATTTTGCATGTCAGAGAAGACTTCAAATTTTACAATTTCTAATCTTTTGGGTCTATCTTAAATCTTCTTCTGAACAAAACCCATATCACAGCTTTTTCGATGAAACTTCAAGTGGCTGCTTTTCAGTGAAACTTCGAGGTTTTCAAAAGCTAATCAAATGGGTTCATCCAGAATGTGCTCATGAACAATACCCAGATGCCATCTTTTTCTGCTTTTTCAGAGAAAATTAGGGTTTGCTACTTTTTCAGTCTTCACTCCAAATTTTCAAAAACGGACGATATGGGTTTGCTTGTAACGAAATTCTAAACAAAACCCATATCTCAGAAAAATTTCCAAAAAATTCATCTGTTTGATGAAGAAAATCAGCAAGTTATTTTTAGGGTTTGTGCTAAATTTGTTCGAGCATAGTCAAGTTTATAGTCAATCTTCAAATTTTTCAGCATGGAGTACTCTCCCATCGAATTCAGAGCCAAACAAGTGTTGTATCATAATTAGCTGAACGAACAGTGTTGGGAAGTGTTTTTCAGTACCATCGTGGACATAAAACGTCATCATCTCAGTTGAAGAATGTGCAAAGGGAGTGGTATGAGCGAAAGGACAAGTGTCACAAAAAGTTGTGCAAAACTCTTCCATGGGAGAATCAAGAGAAGTGTCAAAAGCATAAAGTTGTAGAGCCGCCAAGTTATCAATTAGTGAGTCATATTTTGAGGCAACGATGTTTCTCAAGAAAAGAACTCATAAAGAAGCTGATGATGTCAAAGATTCTCTAAGTTTGATTGCAAAAGAGTTGAAGATCTTAGAAAAGCGGAATATGGCTATAGATAGTATCAATGCTCCTAATAGAGAGGCAGTTTCCCGCTTTTTGGTGGATGTGATAGAGATTTAAAGCAACAATCTTCTAGAAGCTTTCTCCAAGCTTTCTTTCCATTCTTATCTCACGCTTTCTTTCTATTCTTGTCTCAATTCTTATCCATTCTTTGAAGAAGAAGGAAAACAGTTGTAATGAGTTGGCATTTCCTATTTTACATGCTTTCTTAGGTTTTAGATATTTTATCTTTTCTAGGTTTAGAAATAAAGCTTGCATGTTGGCAAGTAGTAGTTGTAAAAGCAAGGAGATTTTAGGGTTCCCTACTCCTTTGCTTAGTTATAAATAAGAGCAGTGTTTGTTCATTTTAGTTTAGCCATGCTAGTGATAACAAGACTAAAGTGCCTTTAGTGCCTTCTCTTTGTTATTCAGTGTTGTTCAGAACCGTGCTTGTCATAACAAAATCGCTGAGCTTATGCCTTCATGTTTGTTATCGTTTAGTGTCAGTTCACTTTGTGTAAAGAGCAAGTTTGCATGCCTCCTTAGCTGCAAATTCTTGTTTAGTGCATGTGTTATGTGTCAATTATAATCAGGTTGATCGCATGTTGCAAGTATTTTGCTACAACTTGCTGTCCCGAAATTGTAATCTTTGTTCCAGAAGTTTGAGTAAATAAAATCTTGAAGCTTGCTTTGCTGCCCTCGATATAAATATCTCAGATTTTCGTTTATTGTTTTGTGTTCGAAGTGTGAGGAAATAAAATCTTGAAGCTTGCTTTGCTGCCCTCGAAATAAAAGTCTCATATTTCCGTAATACTTGTATGATCTCTTTTTCAACTTGCCTTAAATGTATGTTGAAAAAAAGTTTGTTCAAGTATCTTTGTCAGAAAATCAAACTCGTCCATTTCTAAACTCTCTTGCTCTACGTTTACTTGAGAGGATAGAAACGTTTTAAGCGTAGGTTAAGTTGTAGTTGTCAAATTTCATTAAAGGGAAAACCTCAGCTGCAACATCTAGTGTTCTATAACTAAGTTACCGGTTCGGTTTTGGGTTTGGGTTCGGGTTCGAGAACCCGGTTCGCCGGTTCGGGATTTTTTTTTTTTATTATTTGGGTTCGTTTTGGGTTCGGTAATACAAAAACATATAAAAATCAGAAATACATACAAATTTGCAGCAGTAATTAAGTTCAGAATACACCACCATATTTAATTTTAATTTTAAATTTATATTTATATTTATATTTGGGACATCCTGGGGTTCACCCAGGGTCAGCCCCGGCACCCTAGGTACCCTGTGAGGAGAATGCTTGTGTGTACCCACATGAAACGGTAAGAAATACCTTTCAAAAAAAAAATTTGTAACCTTTGATTTACTGATGGTCTAGTTTCTCATATTTACTGATGTCCGTAAGCTTCAATTTGGGGGTTTCTGGCCTCGACTGTTCCAGAAAACTCCTGCTCACAATTTCTTCTGATCAATGCTACTGCTATTTGCTGTTTGCTAGTGCGCCCTTCTCTTTCTGCTTGTGTGTGTCAGCATCTGGTTCCATTTGAGTAGGAGAGTCCAGTTTGAACAATAATATATGGGCTGCATTATGTTGATACTTTTGAGGATCGTTATGATTTCATTTTCTATATCTTGATCTAATCTTGGCACTCTCCCGAAATATATAATATGGTGGTGTATTCTGAAAGTTCAGCAATGGAGGCAAAAGATCCTTTTTTTTCATTCACAAATTGGTAAATGACTATCACTTTACCTATTTCATGTTTTAGAGGCACATATTAGGGTTAGAAAGAACAAAAAGATACTAAAAAGTCAACAAAGACTAAAAATATTATTAAAAAAATCCAAATTCCTGCTTTTACATCCCCCTGGGCGCACAATTCTACCCGGGTTCGAACTGGGTTCGAAAAATTCGAACCCTAGTCGAACCCACAGTCCGGGTTCCGAACCCGGTTCGAACCCACAGGCAGATTTTCGAACCCTGGGCGAATTAGGGCAAACCGGACCCGAATTTCGAACCCAGGCCTCCCAGGGCCGAACCCGGTAACTTAGTTCTATAACCTTGTGTTCTCGCAGCTGAACCAAAAAGATAGGCAAAATTAAGTTTAGTTTACTTTCTTTATGCAACTCAACAAAAGAGGGAGCTTCCCCTCCTAATTCGAAGTGCAGTTTACTGCACATAGCTGTCCGTTTCCAAAGCGCATTCTAGAGGTGCGATTTGAAATGCCAACAAACTTCACAAATACAAGTAACGGTAAAACGTACCTTATCTAACTTAGCTCCAATGAGTTTTAGAACAAATAGTAGTAAGAAGGTCCAAGAATCCGCCTTTCAAATCTTGGTACTTCAGTAGCCTTCAGAGGAGGAGAAGCATCATTCGAGCACTTTTCCGCCAACCACGGACTTATAATGTGGTCCCCCGCACATCTACCATTCGGTAGATGGCCCTCCCTTCAACGAAGAGATTGGTAGAGTAACCGATACTATTAACCAACTGAGCATAGTGGTGTGTCCTACATAACTAGAACCTGTGCATCCGGCAAACTCTCGCTCTAGCATGTAATACGGGATCACAATGAACTGAAAGTGTAATCATCGCCCAATCTAAGAGGATGTAGGTACATTACACTACTTTGATCAAAGTGTTTCATACAGCATTTCTACTGAGGATCAACTGTCACATACACTATTCAAGGTCGATTTGACTTAGGGCTATCTCACACTACACGTAGGTCTTTGTCTTCTAATGGGTAATCCGTACCACAGACATCCTACATCATTTTGTACTACTAGAAATGAATCAGCATAATCAAGTAATTCACATATCCCCTCCTATACTAGAAATCTTTCTCCTAGGAGTGCTCAACTTACCTAAGTTAACCCAATAACTAAAGCTGAAGAATTTACTTGACTCTTGTCCTCATCTCAATCCTAGTATATAGTAGCTAATGAAAACAATACTCTCCATATATGGAGATCATACAATTTAATGCAGATTACAACTTAGAAAGCAACCATTCACTTCTTATGTACTAACGGAACATCCTACGTTCCAACATCACTAGTATAATTAGATACTTATGTTGTGCCTCGTATGATATTGTTGAATTCCTCAATCAAGTACTTCCTACTGGAATGAATCAACATCGCAAGTTCCTCTCCTATTCTCTCCTATACGGGAATGAATATTTCCTAGGAGTTTTTAGCTAGTTTTCCTGAGTTAAAACTAGTAACTTAGCTGGTTATATCGTACATGAATCAAGCTCGTACCACAGTCCTAGTATTAATATCTAAGGCAGCGTGTACTCTCCTTATACGGAGATCATACAAATAAAGCAAATGCATTGTCTACCTTTAAAGACAAATTAATACTCTTTTATACAATCATGCATCACCTATGCCTTATTTACTCCATGCAACTTTTGGACAGTCAATGCAAGCATCATACAGCAGTATAATATTTCGTTTGTCTAACATGACTTCTCAAAGATTGAAGATAAAAGAGCAGAATAATAACTTCATTGATCTAACATGACTTCACAAAGATTAAAGATGTAATGAGAATAAAGTAATCATGCCTGGATTAAGCTTTCCACAGGTGATGATGGTCTTTTCTTGCACTGATCCAAATTACAGAGTTTCTCTGTTTTTTCTCACAGTAAAATACTCTTTCCAGAAATTGCTCTCACACAAACAATAGTCTCTCACAAATAATGGCTTTCTACATAATTTCACTTCTCACAATAATGGCTTTCTACAGAAATTCACAGCAATGGCTTCCTACAGAAATTCACAGCAATGGCTTCCTACAGAAATTCACTTCTCACAACTAAAGAGTAAGATAACAACGCACAGAATGACAAAGGAGTTGCTCAAGAATCAAAATGAGTAAGAATCAATGTGAATACGTGATAATGAATATCAATGAATATGAATGAGTGTGAAAGAGTGTGAATTTGTAATAATTTGCAGCAGTTGAAAGCCTTTATATAGAGTCATGAAATGCAACGCATTTCCTTACGGGAATGCATGAAAACTGACAGCACACACAACCAGAAATATTCAAAGGCACTTGGCGGGTTTCCAAGCCCTCACTTAGCACTTTTGGAAGTGATTCGACATACCTTTAAGCCAGCAAAACCAGAATTGTTCAACTGTTTATCAAAAATCGCCACTTACAGATAATTCCCAAATATGGCACCAGCAAGGTGGTGATTCATCTTGCTGAAAAAAAGACTTGGTTAAATTTACAACAGCAACACCCTCATGAGCTGCGTCACCCCTATTGATTCATTCTCCTAGGCGAAGCGCTCAACACAGTCGCGCATATTCCTCTTCTTCTGCCATTTTCCATTTCACAGGAAAAACTCTAAATATTTCAAATCTAACTTTATTAAGTCAATAGTTATGAATCAAATATTTCTTTTTAAACTTTAGAGAAGTCCTTACTCATTTTCAATTTATTCAGTGATGAAAATAGGAGAAGTTAATTTCATTGTACTTAGGAAACATTCGATTTCCTAAGTATGTGATGAGAAATGAATAAAGAAATGATTTCCATATATTTAATTTATTATTTTCCAAATAGTCCACTTTATAATTTTACACTAAGTAAAATATTTAAATCTTTTAACTTTACCCTTTAGAGTTTTAAAAATATTTAAACTAAATACATTTATATATATTTCTAAAGTTGGGAACTAATTATATATTTTATTATATAAATATTATTATAGTTCTTTTAAATATTTAAATACCCGAGTATTTAATATACATATATATTTTAATATAACTATAACAATATTATATATAATCTTTAATATATAATTACATATATATAAATATATTTATATTTAACAAATATAAATATATATACATATACATATTTATTTGTCGAATATATATACTGCGAGCCAGTCAACATACTTTCCATATATATATCTATGTATATGTGTATACAAAATTCCAAGGCAAATATCATAGTAATATTATTTATCCACAGATAATAGGTAGCGTCTGTATATATATACACACATATATACTTGTATATACCTCAGTGTACATACTATATACATGTATATACACACCCACTTAACCTATTCACTTATGTTCAATCACGTTATCCTCACAATGATCATAATATTGTAAGTCTGATAAACAAACAATCATTATTCACAAAGCACAAGGAAGTCAACCAGACTCCTAAAGCCTATGGATGACTTATCAAGACCAACTTATCTGACTCAGTTCCTCCAAACCAATAATGACGTGTGTGTATGCTCAATTGGTTCTCGTTACCGATTAACCGACCAAGCCCCTCTCCCGAGTGATACTTCCCCTCCCCTTGGGTACAAATTGGCTCTATGAGCACAAGGCATTAGTAGAGTGTCATACCAAAACCATGCAATGTCCAGATGATCTCGGGAACCTCATAAATCCTACCATCTATCCACCCATTGAATAGAATATTGCAGCCCTTCTTTTTTTTATTATTTTTTATTCATCTTCTAGTAGATTTGTGTGATTGAGCACACCTTGCAATAGTGGCCCGCCCAACTCATAAGGGCTCAATGCCTCGAACCCTTTTCCTGTCACAATAAATGTGGTGACCAAATGTTCCCAATAAGGACTCATCGCAACAATAAATGTAATGTTATAGTACCAAAATTTGGCACATGCCAACTTGGCCTCATGTTGTAATTACCCATTCCATATAGTAGCTTCTAAAGAAATATTAGCATCAAGAGTGCTACAAGAAGCAAAAAAAAGAACTATAGCTGCCCACGCTATCTAATCCTATATCCATAACCCATTGGAAAAATCACTAGGTCACTATATCCCCCTCTAATCGTATAGAACTAATACCTACCAATGCCTTCGTTGTCTTCTTTTTCTCTGTTTTTTTATAATCATAAATTGCAAGCAAAGCCTTTGCCTTAGCCTCAACCTCCTAAGATGCTTGTGTACATGCGGCGACATCTTGGAAAGGGATTTGTAAAAGTTGATATTTGAGTTGATTTATGCCTCCTCTTATATTCATCCCACAATAGTTGCAAATTAACATTCTATAGGTTATACTTATTATTCTATGTTTCCAAAAAGGGTCCTGTTGTGAACTATTTCACACATCGCCCCCAATTGTTTGCTTTTTAGGGTTTTGTCGTAGCGTTGCAATTTCATATAACCGTTTGTTTCGAGAGTTTGGAATTGGAGTTCTGAGAAATCACCCGGGTCAAGTAGAGGATTCAAGCCCGTAACGGTGCCTAGACATCATCAACGGGCTCAGAAGGCCCGAAGGACGAGGAACACCATTGTTTTGAGTCAATTCTGACACTTCCTAAGTTTTAGGGATTTTTGCTTTTTTTATTTTTGGCATTTTGGGACCAATCCAGGAAGCAACTTTTTTGGCTTGCTTTTTGCTTTTTCTACTTTTTTGAAAGTAGACCTAAGGTTGGGTCCCGCATGTCATGGCGATAACACTCATACCATTAGAATCAACAATTGATGTCTCAAAGCGTAAAAAGCAAGAAGAAATCTCCAAAGTAGGGTTTTGTTCCAGACGATCCAGAAAAAACCATGAAATTCATCTAAATGTCAAGGAGAAATAATGAAAATTGTCTAAGGCATCACAAAGTGCACCCAAGGAAGAGAATGAATGGCAAGCCTATCATGAACTCCGCCCTACCTTGGAGCATGGCACAAAGATGCTAAAGTTCGCCTAGACACCAAGGAAAATGTCTAACTGTTGGTGAAGTCCGCCCCACCAAGAGGAAAATGGCGAATTAGAGTTGAAGTCCGCCTTGGACAAAATAATGAATGGCACAAAACACTTGAAGTTCACCTTGGACAAAATAATGGATGGCAAAGCAATCATAAAGTCCGCCCAAGCTAATGAGAGGATGGCAAAGACCAAGTAAAGTCCGCCCTTGGCATGAAAAACTCAAAGTCCGCCCAAGATGAAGTATGTCTAAGTAAAGACAAACTCCGCCTAAGGAAGAGGTTGGCCAAGGAAGTATAAAGTCTACCTAGAGAAGTGTCCAAGACACTCCAAAGTCCGCCCTCAAGCATGATGGAAAATTTCTAAGGCATGAAGTGCCTATAGGAAAGATGTGAGATGGCAAAGAGGCTCCAAGTTTGCCCACCTAAATGAAAATGCCTGAGGCATTGTGAAGTCCGCCCAAGGTTCAGATGTCTAAGCATTGGCCAAGTCCACCCTTGGCATGACAAGTATAAAATCCGCCCCAAGTGAAGTTAACAAGGAGCATGGCACAAAGATGATAAAGTCCACCTAGACACCAAGGAAAATGTCTAAGTGTTGCTGAAGTCCGCCCCACCAAGAGGAAAATGGCAAAATAGAGTTGAAGTCCGCCCTGGCAAAGGAGAAAAATAAAATAACTTGAACAATAATAAATTGGCCATGGGTAAAGTAAAATTTCGCCAAAATTAAATAATCATAGGGTGGGAAAAGGTTAGAAGAGGTTGGAAAATAAAATTTAACCTTGGAATATTTTTATTATTTTTCCAACACTTGGAGAAAATTTTATTTAAAATGTTCAACACTTAGACAAATTTTCGAAAATCTAGAGGATTTTGGTTGGGGATGGCGCCATGATAAAAAAATGGAAACTTTCTCTTGAAAATCTCCAGTAAAGATTAAATTGCCATTTTGGAAAAAATAAAACAAGTCCAAATATGATGAATTTAGAGAGAAAACACAAAGTTGCTAAAATCATTCGAACTCTCCAACTTTATAAGAAGTTTGACTTGTCTCTTTCAAATCATTCTTTCGAAACTCGATCAAAGTTTTCTTTTAGCTCATTCGAACCTGCGAAAGATAAGTTTTCAAAGGGAGATTTTGAAGACGAAGTAAATTTTCAAAGTGGAGAAGTAAATTTTCTAAGCTGAAAGGCGTAATTTCTGGAGAAATAAAGTAAACTTTTCAGTTAAAAGGCATGCTTTTTCTGAGTTTTGAGTGAATTTCCAGAATTCAAAGTTGATTTAGAGCCAAAGAATACTTTTGAACATTTAAATTTGAGCTTGGCGGAATTCTTCTCTCTTTCTCCCATCTTATTCACTAATTCCGACAAAGATTTGATCAATACTTAGCCGAATTTTTTATTTTTCAGTCAAATTTTTCACAGAATTTTATGTTTTTAATAGGTTGAAAGTGAAAATTTTCAAATAAAGGCCCAGGAAAACCAAATTTAAAGTCTCCTAACTAATGTAAATTCTTTTATATTTATTGGAGGTTAATGACCACCAGAGGAGAATCTTCGAGAAAGGCATAGATGAAGTTCGCCAGCAAAGCACTATAGCCAGAATCAAAAATCAACTCCAAATGGAAAAACATCAAAGACACTAACCTTGGACACGTAGATTTTAAAGAATTCAAGAAGACAATGTATGGACTTGATGGATTCCTACCGACACCAATTGCTCGCCGGATGATGAGGGATGGCATTGTCCAGGCAGCCAGATTTCCACCAGCTATAGAATGTGTTGAATTGATGGTAGAATGCGTCATTCACTACAATGTGCAGGAGAGGCAAATCATTGCGTCGGACGAGAGAATATTGGCTCATCTCAGAGAGTTGGAAATCCAAGAAGCATTTGGCATACCGACTTATAACCGGACTTCATACAAAACCAAGGAAAAGGAAGATGCCAGAAGACTGGATGAAGACCAGTTCGAGCTCTACGCAACGAATATTAATAAGTCATGGTTGGAGAAGCCGAGGCCCTCTGTCAAGAAAATGCCAAAGAAACTGCTCCGAATGGACTTCAAGGAGGAGTATGGAGACATTATCTTGCTACTGAACAAAATAGTAGGCAATCCTCAAGGTGAGCCATTTGAGACATGGATGTATTACTTCATTCATGAAATCACCTCAGGCGTAAAGATGTTCAATTGGTCCTAAATGATTAGTGACAATCTTCATGAACAGTTAGTCAATTTGGAGAGGACAAAATCTTTTCACATGATTTCATTCATCGTCTACCTGTTGGCCAGAACTTACAGGTACACAAGATTGATTTGCAGGGGCGTGGTAGGCAATGGTGAAAACGAACTCAAGTCCTATGATTGTTATCCACAGTTCCAGCTTAGTCAGAAGGCCCACTTCAGGCGAGCAAATGATGCTTTCCTGATGTATATCACCAGAATACTGCAACGAGGAAAGAGGCAATTGATGACTCTATCAAGTCAAAGGGGCAGACAGCTACAAATGAGGAACCTGATCAAAAGAAGCAGAGAGTGGAGCCATCTCATTCTTCCACATCCAGAAATGTTGATGAGCTATTAGCCATTGTGGATGAGTCATTGGCCGACATAAGGATTCCTTCTCCAATTTATGAGGGGAATATTGAGTCAATCCAACCAAGTGATGATGAGCCTCCATCTCCTACAGGCACGGAGATACTCGAATCGAAGAATGAAATGGATATCCCGGATAAGGAATTTCAAGAGGGAATGATTTCCGCTCTTAGAGGAATTCAGGATACTCCATGTGGACAAAATACTCAAGAAGAGGACGGCATCAAACAGCCTACGATTCTTGATTGGCTAAAGGAAAGATTGAAGATAAAAGTGTCAGTTGAGATTCAGGAGGAAGATGACACGGAAGATTTATTGGCTAGTTTAGAGCAAGTTACTGTAAAGAAGCCTGCCAAGAAATTCTTCACAATCCAGACGGACGAAACCGGCTGCCGTTCAGTGCAGATTGCAGTACCGACAATAGATAAGTCACAGGAGGATATTGCTCTCCATGAGTATGCCATCACTACTGTTGACTTGGGTCCGACACAAAAGGCCAAGAGGTTGAAGACTTGGACAACTAAATAGCTACCATCAAGGCAAGGTTGGAAAAGGAAGTGGCGAAGAAAAGAGAATATAAAAGGGAGATTGAATGACTGAAGGAGCACTTTCAACACCTGACCAAACTTGTCAATCAGAGTGATGCAGTAGCTCCCTTCTAAACTCTTCACAGGAAGCAGTCAAGGACTTTGAAGAAGATATGGTCACGGCTAAAGAAACAAAGGAGTGGATGGTGAGCAAAAGCGAGGAAGCAGCTAAATTTATGGAAAGATTGACACTAGCTTATGAACAGACTTCCTCATTGCTTTCCAGACTTGTTGTCGTTACGGAAGCTTGTGACAACCTTCCGAATATTCAGGATAGGATCATTCGATGCCTTAGAGTGTTGAAGGGAGTCCCAAAACATGAATTGATTGATGGGAAGATAATTGCAGCAAGCGCCGCCTATGACTTCCACACTTGGTATTGGGCATTCACAACGCGGAGTGAGGTCTTGGAAAGACTAAAGGCCGATGGACTCAGAGTTGAGGAGCAGACTAAAGAGATTCAGAATAAGATTTTCCTCATGACTGCAGACGTACTTGGGAAGGAGATCATTCGGGAGAACGACATGTAGCTGGAAAATTTAGAACACATATCTCAGGAAACTTTCTTCTCCATCACAGGATCGATTCTTAGACAAAATTTCAATAGGGTGGCGAACATCCTGTCTATCCAAGATGCCTTCATGAAACAGGAATTGGAATGGGAAAGTGCTTTTGGCGGATGTGTTGAGGACTTGGACGGGTTGGAGTTCAAAGTAAACATGCTGCCACAGGTCACGATGGAGGAGGTCATCCCGATAGTGTCCAAGTTCATTGAACATACTGCCGCCCGAGAGGATAAGGACGCACTCCCTTGAAGATACCTCCTAGCGCCACTTGTCCTGCATGCCTTTGTTCTTGATGTTATTTTGGGAAACCCTAATTAGGGTTGATATGTCTTGATCTCGACCGTTAATTTGTTTTAATCTCGACCTTTCATTTGCTTTTAGAAACTCTATATAAACTCTTATTCTCTCATTGTTATTTTGTGAAGAGAGTTTATGAAATTGTTGTGTATAGCTACTTCCAATAATAAAAGCTCTTATGCATGATTTGCTTTGAATCCTTCTTATTGTCAAGTGGTAGCAAGGTTGCATATCTCCTTCAACAATAGAGTACATTTAGAATAGAATTTGATTGGAATGCATGTTAGATGAATGAAATATTTGATAGTATTGGTTGGTGAAACTCTTGCTCATACTTTCTTTGAATAGATGATTTTTATTCAATGCGTAAAGTTAGCCTGAGCTTATAATTGTGGATGCTTAACTTCTATCTGGATGAATATTGTTCGATTTGATGGTAATTGTTCATGAAGTGAAAATCATAAGCACACCCCCTTGAAGATTGCACCCACTTTGTGTAGTTTTCCTAGCGAGGCAAAGCAAAGCGTGGTTACTAGTTTCACCTAATCATTACCGTCTCTTGAGTTCCTAGGAATAGATTAGAACTTCTAAACCCTTATCCTTTTTGCACCTTTTTTTGAAATCTCAAATTGAAAACCCAAAAAGAAAGAGCATTTAATGTTAAATTCGTGTAAGTCCTAACTCGTGAAGAATTTCTTAGCATAAATCCCTTTGTGTATTACCAGCATATCACAACGCCCATTGAGCTTATCCACACGTCAAGACCTAACAAAAGAAACCTTGGAATCGCCATATGATCTTATCGCAATCTTAGCATACGCGGTGATTTTTCAAGAGAGGATAGAGTGTCTTTGGACATTTTATTCTGTGTTCGGTGAATGATAAAACGTACACCAACATAGAACTGGGCATTTACAACAAAGGATTACTTACAAGTTGAGGCAATAGACATGATGCAGTATGGTGTTACCACATGAGTTTCCTTTTGATATACCTTTCGAACAACCAGAGTCAAGACAGGCCAGCATTACCAATCAATTGTATTCACTCGCTTGGCAATCAAAGACAAACCACGTTGAATTTAGACAAGCGAACCGCGTTCTTGCTAGAGAGGAAGAAAAGGGACGACGAATTGAAGAAGCAATTGAAAAAGATTTGACAGAACAAAGTTTCTTGGGCCTTCTACGACAAGTTCTTAAAGATATACAAGCTTTGTTAACGCAATGAAGAATGGTGCTCCCAGGCAATGTTCCTAATCCAGGGCAGGATCCTAATCCAGTGCTACAACCAGACTTAGATCTCAACGACGAGCAAGAAGATGTCATTACTGAACTATTCAGCCTAGGGTGGAGAGTAAAGAGAAACGCTCCTGACTGGTTTTGGATGCGCTTTGTTCTCGAGGAAGAAGAAGAAGAAGAGAAAGCCCGACGTATTGAGTTCGCTATTCAAAGAGATTTGCTCGTCCAAAGGTTTGAAGCCCTCCAACGATAGCAAAATCAGCAAGCAAATCAACCAGCCCCTGAAGCAGCTCCTGCACCACCCCGACAAGCTTGAAGAAAGACATGCAGGATCGAATCAATAATTTTTCTCCAAATAAATTATTTTTCTCTAGATAAATTATGAAGGATTACTAGATCCACTCTAGGCTCTTAAAAGGAATTTGTGGAGTTGTCACCTTACAGGCAGAGAAAGAGAACGGAAGCGTCTCAAGAAGGAACATCAAGTGCAGTTGATCCTGGTGAAGAAACACCAAGTGAGGAAAACATCTCCGGTTTCTTCCAAGCCTCACCACCACGCACTCCAGTTCCAAGAACTACTCAACTAGATAATCAGCAAGTACCAGTACAACCAGCTCAACCAGTTCAAGTAAATCAACCAAACGGTCCAATGGCGTGGCGTCCAGCTAATGCATCGCCCATGACATTTGCCATCTATCCTGACATGCCTAAGAACCCGGAACATTTTTGTTCCAAGTTTCATAGTGGTGACCTGAGCCACACCACAGACGAACATATCAAACTTTTCGAAGATCTCCTTCAGAACAGAGATATCCAAGAAGAAGATGTTGCCTATAGGTTGTTCCCCTACACCTTCAATGAGGAGGCCTCTTACTGGTACATCCATTTGCTAGCCAACTCCATCCGCAATTGGCAACAAATGAAGGCCACTTTCTTAGAGAAATTTAGGTTACCAATTTCCCCAACTGATTTATATAGGCAATTTGTGGAAGTAAAGAGGCAAGAACACGAACCAATTAGCACATTCAACAACAGGTTCCACAAGGCCTACACGAGATTACATGACCCTTACAACTTGGACAGTGTTGCAGCACTGCAATTTACTATGCAGCCTTGGATCGTCTCACCGCCATGTTTGTAAAGTCCAAGAATCTGGCCTCGACCAACTTAAAGGAAGCATATGCCACAACAGTTACAATCAATAACAATTTAGGAATAGGTATTGCTTCAGGCCCCGCTTAATTCTCTAGGGAATTTCGCCGCCCAAAATCAAGTTCAAGATATCAATCGAGCATTAGCTCAGCATGCACCTATGATGAACCCGGTTCCAAACGTCGGTAATCAGTTGGTCCTTCACCCAGGAGCGCCTATGTCCCAAGTGCCACCATCACAGCCAATATACCTTCATAATGCAACGACTTCAAGCCGTACTCAAGAAGAAAAGGACGAGATGAAAGAGTTGATTGACCGAGTTAAGAAGCTATCGACTAAAGTTACATATCTGAAAGGTCGGACTAATCAAATATAAATTTTTCAAAGGAACTATCAGTCACCTCAAGGGAATTACCAAGGTCAAGGTCACTCCGAATACCAAAGGGATAATCAGAACTATCAAGGGAATAATCAAGGTTTCCGGAATAACAATTCAAGTTTACAAAAGAAGACATGGAACACCGAACCTAACAACGGTACTATGTCGTCTCCCTTAGATAATCAACCTGCTAACAATCGTCCTGCAGACAAGGTGTTCCTAGCCGAAGCGGCATTATGAGTATGGTGCAGATTGCACAACATAGACCAACATTTTGAGTTACATTGCCAGGAATTCCAAGTAGCAGTAGATATTTTCAGGAGTGAAAGGAGGAATTCGGAGGTAGAAGATCCTCCAGTGACAGGATATGAATTAGTCCCAGCACCGAGATATGATCAGGCCCTTGTCATTGAAAGTGTCAGGCTTCCACCCCAACAATACCCGCAATACCAGCCTAATCAAAGATTTCCACCCGCATCTACAAATGGCCCGGTGGAGGCGTTGTAATATCAAGATGGACCGGAAACTCGAACCCCATCAAACCAGCCATCTACAATCAATGGTTATAGTTTCCCTCTGTTATATAACAGTGTATTGGTGGAAGGAACGAGAGAAGTGCAAGCTTTTCAAAAGAGGTCTGGAAACCCGCCCAAGGTATATCAGAGGAATACTCGGTAGAATGAACCCTTAACCCCGTCCATTCCTCTGAATAACTTCTAGACTGCACCAAATCCAAATGCTACCAATGTGTCGTCTCTTCCCAGAGATTCGCCAGAATACCACCAGTAGAATGTCCAATCAAATGGAACAAGACAAGCTACTGTTCCACAAGTGGAACAAACAAGACAAGCAAACCCTCAAATGGAACAAGCTCAGGCACAAATAAAAGATCGTCCCCGAGAAGAATTTAAAAGATTAAGTTCATACGTGTTGGAGGAGTTTAGAAAGATAAAGGTCAGCTTACCTTTAATTGAGCTAATGAGAGTCCCTGAGATTTGGGAAACACTTCTAGGCAGTTTGACTAAAGTTGTCGCCCCAATGAACACCTCACAGAACGTTCCAAACAAAGGAGCACTCAATGCTCCGGCAAATACAAATGTTACGGAGCTAGAAGTGCTAGGCAACATATTTTATGCTCCACAACGACCTCCTAATGTTGTGGGAATGACCCAAGCATCGTCGAAAAGTCCAAATCAAAGAGACATGACTCCAGAAGAAGTTCTTATGGATACGGGCATATTTCAAGAAGAAGTTTTGACAAGTGAGTTACCACAGACTCCACAAAAGAAAGAACATGTCCAAGGGGCACAAAAGGAAAAGAATCGAGATATCAACAATCAAGGAAAACGCCTAGTAGTCTTCTACTAGGGAAAAGACAAGCCCGCACCATTTTTGTTGTCGGTCAGAATATTTGGCAAAATGTTACACAATTGTCTAGTGGATTCTGGTGCTTCTAGCAACGTGATGCCACTAGCTGTATGCAAAGGTTAGGGCTTGTGCCTACGAGAACTAATAAGAAGGTCACTCAGTTGGATAAAATAGAAGTCCCGGTTATGGGAGAATTAAATAATATTGACATGCAACTAGCAGCAGACCCAAGAATACAAAGTTGTATCGACATTTCAATCGTCGCTATTCCTGATGGGTACAGCATGCCTTTGAGTAGAGATTGGTCGAGGAGGCTGAATGGGTATATTTCTACAGACTTTTCTCACATGTGGCTACCATGGAAGGGCATCCCGAACCAAATAAAAATCGGCAGCACGTCGAGGCTGAGATTGATGATCACTAAATATGGAGAAAACAATGAAATATTGTTTCTCGAGACAAACTTAGGCTCCTATAGGCCTACAGTGAATGAAGTCCTAATGTTGCAAGAAATCAACGAGATGGTTGATTCCAACGAGGCATTAATCGAAGAATGCCAAGACTCTCAGGATGATAACGAAGGAATGTTTGAGAATTTCAGGAACTTTGTCTTGAAAAGTGTCAAACTGAAGGCAGAATTGCGCGAGAACGTCCACATTCAAGATCTGCTGCTGCCGAATCCATAATGCTGCTCATTCTGAATTCACCTGCAAGATGTTTCATAAAGCCATAGAAGAAGTACAGAAAAGAATTCCACAGGCATGGAGCCTTTCAAACCATGAAGAGGTCAATCATATCGAAGGCTCTATCTCAAGAATAACACAAGAATATGAGCAAGATCACCAAGAAGGAGACACGGATCCACAGACTCCGCTCTCCCCACAACAAGATCAAGTTTGGACCCTAAGGTTTGATGGATCCCATTCAAAGAAAGGAGTCGGAGCAAGTTTTGAATTAATCAGTCCAAACGGAGAAGCATACCTTGCAGCTCACAGGCTAGAATTCCTTTGCACGAATAATGTCACAGAATATGAATCATTGGTTCTCGGATTGCTGTTAGCACTGAAGAAAGGAGCAAAAGTGTTAACACGCTTTTGGAGATTCAGAGATAGTTGTGAGACAAGTAAGGAAGCAATACATTTGCCACGATAAGAGATTAGCTCATTACCGCAATAGATTGTGGGATCTTATTGAGAGCTTTGATGCTTTCAATATTCAATCTATAAACCGATCAAACAATCAAGTCGCAAACTCCTTGGCACAAGCAGCCAGTTCATTGGAGCCACTCGCCATGGATGGCATAAGTCAGTTCACAGTGGAGCTATCATCAATACCATCAATCCCTAATAATATTACAAATTTCCAAGTTTTTTAGGATGATGATCACATTCTAGAGTTCCTAACAAGTTCAGATGTTTTTGCAACACAAATTATTGATGAAGATGAGATACAAAGAGAAGCCGAATTTGGTGCCGATGGTATCACAAATTTAAAGACAAACATCATTCCAAGAGGGATGATACAGTTGGAAAGAATATTTGATCAGGATCAAATCCATGAAGTAAGGAACAAAAAGATCGGAGTTGACCAATACGAAAAGGTGAACCTGGGAACCGAAGATGAGGTTATATGCATAGGCAAAGCCCGCACGCCCAAGGAAAAGGTTGGAATAATCCAAAATATGAGGGATCTCACTGATATCATAGCATGGAGCTATGGAGATTTAAGAACTTATGATACTTCTATCATAACACATACTATTCCACTCAAGCCAGGAAGTAAGCCATTCAGACAACGCTAGAGACCAGTTAACCCATTATTGGAACCACTCATTCATCAAGAAGTCAAGAAATTGTTATCGGCAGGGATCATATTCCCAGTGCGCCACTCAACGTGGGTCGCCAATCTAGTCCCAATCCAAAAGAAAAACGAAGAAATTAGGCTATGTGTTCATTTCCGAAACTTAAACAGAGCCTCGGAAAAGGACAATTATCCTTTGCCATCACTCGATGAGGTCTTACAAAATGTCAATGGGTCACAAATGATGTCCTTTTTGGACGGATATTTTGGGTACAGCCAAGTACTTGTGGAATATGAAGATAGATTGAAAACGACTTTCACAACAAAATGGGGAACCTTTGCCTACAAGAGAATGCCCTTTGGGTTAATTAATGCAAGAGCCACATTTCAGAGGGCCATGGAAATCGCCTTCATAGAGTTAATTGGGAAATGCATAATCATCTATATGGATGATTTGACAGTGTTCTCAAAGAGGAGAGAGGACCATATAGAACACTTGAGGAAGGTATTTCAAAGATGTCAAAGGTATGGGATTTCCTTAAATCCAAAGAAATGCATATTCGGGGTCACCGAGGGCAAATTATTGGGACACCTGATCACTGAGAAGGGAATACTAATTGATCCTAAACGCATAGAGGCAATCTCAAGAATCCATTTGCCTACTAACCAAAAAGAATTGAGATCTTTCTCTGGGAAGATCAATTTTGTCAAAAAAATTATCACCGATTTTGCCGAGATAGTAAAACCTTTGAATGAGATGTTGAAAAAGGATACCAAGATGGAGTGGACGCCACCAACGAAGAAAGCCTTTGAAGAAATCAAGCAAGCCATAGTTGATGCTCTTGTTCTGGTCTGTCTAGATTACACAAAACCATTCTACCTATATTCCTTTGCATCAGAACATTCTTGTGCCGCAATGCTCACTCAGCGAACAAAAGAGAGAGACGAACATCCCATAGCTTTCATGAGCTCACCTCTCAAGGATGCAGAATTGAGGTACCCCAGTATTGAAAAGCAGGCCTATGCATTGGTGAAGGCCATCAAAAAATTCAGACACTATATCTTAAGGAGTAAGGTTTTCGCCATCGTTCCTGATGCGACTGTCAAAACACTCTTAATGCAAAATGAGCTAGGAGAGAGAAGAGGAAAGTGGGTCGCCACTATCCAAGAATATGATATTGAGTTACAGCCAATGAAGTTAGTCCGTGGGCAAGCTTTAACTCAGACAATGGCTATAGAAGGGCCCGGCTTGGTGCAACAGACATATGTATTGACTGACACCTCCCCAAAGGAGTGGTATTATGACATCACCTCATATCTGATAAATCACAAGTATCCCACACAAATGAACCCAACACAGAAACGAGCCTTCAGGGTCAAGTGCCAACGCTATATGCTTCAGGGATTAGTACTCTACAGAAAGAATCACGAAGGGATCTACCGAAGGTGTGTTGGGAATGACGAAGCTAAGAGAATCATGGAACACTTTCATTCCAAGTTCGGGATAGGCCATGGAGGAAGTCAGGCCACAGCATACCAGATCCTGAGAGCAGGGTACTATTGGCCTTTTGTTTTCAAAGATGCATATGAGCATGTCAAAACTTGCCACACCTGCCAAATTATTGCAACCCATGAAAAGAATCTTGCTATGCCATTACAACCAATCACGGAAGTGAAGCCTTTCGCAATATGGGGACTTGATTTCATCGGCATGATAAATCCACCATCATCGACACAGCATAGATATATTTCGACCACAACTGATTATTGCACCTAATGATCCGAAGTACAAGCATTGAAGAATTGCACGACAGATGCAGTAATCAAATTCTTGGAAGAGCACATAAACACTAGTTCAGTTGGCCCAAAGCCTTGGTATGTGACAATGGTTTTGCTTTCACTTCCTTGAAGTTTTCCAACTGGGCATTCGACTACGAAATCACTTCGAAGTTTTCCTCAAATTATTACCCCCAAGGTAATGGGTTGGCAGAGTCCACAAACAAGAATTTGCTAAATGTGATCAAGAAGTTGCTGGAGCAGAATCTGAGAGACTGGCATTCTCAACTCAGGTTTCGCTTTATGGACAAATAGAACAAGAGCCAAGAAGTCATTAGGAACCTCCCCATATCATTTGGTCTACGGGCAAGACCCTGTCTTTCCTATTCAATTGAGGATTCCAACATTGAGATTCATGCAAGAGTACCTAGACCCAGAAGACAGAGTTCAGATTCGTCTTTCACAGCTCCTATTACTGGAAGAACAGAGAGATCAAGCCCTCGAGAATTTTGCAAAACATCAAGGAGTTCTTAAACGATGGTTTGATAGAAGTGCAACAATAAAGTTGTCATGTCCCCGCAATTGTAACGGAAAAATATAATATAAAATATTAAAATATTAGATGTCATTATAATTATGATTGTCAAAGACAATATCATAATTATAATCACTATTATATTATCAATATTAAAAATAATTATACAATTCCTAAAATATAAAGACCAACTAACAATTGATTATATTACAATCATAATTATCATAATGATAATATTATAACGATCAAAATTAGTAAAGTTGATAGCCTAAGTAAATATTAACTAAATATTATTATAAACAAGATACTTTTTGGTGGAGGTTTGGTCAATAATCATAGTATAGTGTAAAGCAGGATAATTAGATATTAAAACTATTATAACACTAAAGATAATATAAATATCACAAGATGCATACGTATTACTTTAATCTGAGAAAATCATCATGGATGATAATAAGCCCAGCGGCGTCTCCATTATAGAATTGTGACTCAAGGACAAATCTCCCGAATGGAAATATAAGGCGAGCCCAAAATCAAACAAGAAGCGTGCTCCATGTAGAGTATCGAATGTTGGGAGATTAACTTTCTGGAGCTTATTCACCATAGTCTTGGAGTCGACTACATATCTGGGTGGGGCGACCAAGTTCATAGCCGCTTCACATGTCCCATCAGATTAGATCAGGAGGCGTCTGAAATCAACAAGTTGTGGCTAGTGTAACCCCATCTTTTCGCTCAAAGAGATACAAACAGGACAATCCGAAAATGATAATAAGAGTTGTCGGATTATATTACTACCGAGCTCTCACTTTACATAGAAGACACGCGACATCCTTCCTGGGAGTCCGCATCAGGTCCAATCTGCTACGCCGCTATCAAACTAAGAGACCCACGAACCTTAGGATTAAGGGAGCGATAAATGATAAAGGAGGGAGCGTCGACAATATAAAAATTATTCACAAACACTAATATCAGTAAGATCGCAATGAAACATAATTAGGAATTAACAAAAAGGCATACCTTTGGGATGGACGTCTCTAAGAGACACGTCATCAAAATGATGCAATACAAGTTGTGCCTTTCGGCCCAGAATAGAGATATAAATAGGGAGAACATAGGTCATGGTTTAGAAGGAGTGATAGGGAGAAATGATTATATTTCAATGAAATAAATAAAACAAATACAACATCAAATTCATGGAACAGTTAGTCTAAACACTAACTAGGGGACATCTCGGGAAAATAGACATGTCACTTCAAGAGACATATCACTTCATTTGCAAATAGAGACACAAAGGGATAATAAGAAGAGAGGAAATAGGAACAAAGACTCATAAATGAGAATAGATGGAGAGGCATAACAAAAATAGGTGAAGCAATTCACTTAGTAATTAATGTCTAGAACTCCTACTTTTAGAATTATTGTCTGCACATCATGATTGGTTTAAAATAGTTGTTTATCTGTAATCATCCTAACTAATATGTAAATAACTCAGAATAAGGCCTGCTTTAATTGTCTGCCATGCTGAATGACTTCATTTATGGAAAAGATGTAACTTTGATATGTAGTATTTCATTCCTTGAATAAATTAGCAATGTGAATATATATGCTTGACACAACTTCTGTCCTCTATCTTGGAACGAACACTCCCAGGCTAAAACCGCAACTGGGTGCATGCCTAGTGCGGCTGGGTGTGACTAATGGAAACTATTGGACTGTGTAACCTGGGCTTATGACTGATCGACCTGGTCATCAGCATACTTGGGAACAGTATCTATAAATAGACTCTGGATATATATATATAAATAACTCCACCAGGAGGGCTGAGTCATGACCTAAGTGGTTTGTCTGTAAACCCCGTCTAGGCTTCCGCCCTGTTGGCCTGGAGCTAGGGATGGGCATACTGCCCCGTTGGCCCTACGCAAAGGATTGGGTCCTGGAGGGATGGGGGATTCCATATATGGCTATTGCCCCGTTGGCCTAAGATAAGGTTGGGCAATAAGAGGTGGTAGACCGTTGGCCCTTAGGGATTCTTCTCTCCTGATGGGTTAAGCAACTCTTCTTATGTTTGTTAATTTGTATTTTCTGATTATGTCTTATTTGGGATACTAGATGTTAATGCTAACAGATATGTTGTTAATATGTCGAATACAGGACTCAAATCTAGGATTATTGAAACTAGGAGAATATTCCTTTGGGAAGAAGAAACTCTAAACCTAATCAACGAGCAAACCAAGGACAAGATAGGTACGGAACATTACAAAAGTCCTTCAGGATCTCCGATCTAGTCCTCTATTGGGACAAAGCTCACAAACGGAGAGGGGATCATGATAAATTTGATAACTTGTGGAAAGGACCATACCAAATTGCTGAGATATTGGGAGAAAACGCATTCAAGTTGAAAACTTTGACAGGGGAAGACATCCCATTGCCCGTTAATGGGCAGTTCTTGAAACATTATTTCCAACCCTGAGTTCCTTGATGGGACTTATATGTACATAGTTAGATTAGTTTCTTTTTGAGTCTTGGTTTGTTTTGTTCTTTTTTGTCTTGTTAGTTTAGGTTGCTTTCGTTGTCTTTGCTTTCTTAGATTAGTTTGCTTCAGTTTTGGGTTTAGATTGCTTAGGTTAGTTTTGAATAAAGAGGGATTTCCCATTTCACGAGAAGGGTGGTGTTGTTTACACGCACACTCTGGATTGACCGTACAAAGTTATGTTAGGACGATTCCTTGGATAAATATTTATGGAAAACCCTTGAATCCTAAGTTAATTGTTTTTAAGGTGTCTTAAGGTTAAGGTTAATACTTGACTAGAAAGGGAATCATCTATTGTATCTTGACACTGAGTCTTACAGTTATTATATATTGCACACTTAATGAATCCTCTGAGTCATTATGGTTTCCTAGGTGAAGTCATGGCGAACTAAAAAGGGAAAATAATAATCAAAAGTCTTACTTCAGCGCCACTATAATGCTCAAGCCCATGTCAGCTTTGTTGCTTACAAGCCAAAGTGTGAAAATATGCGAAAAGAAAAGAAATCAAAATAAACGAAAAAGAAAAGAATGAAAGATCAAACACTTGGCTTCGGGTGTGCGGACATCTCTACAGGTGTTCACTCAATAAAAAAGAAAATAAATCGCCGGAAGTAGAGCAATCTTCATTAGATTATAGAAGATAACCTCGTCGTGGCTATGGACACTCGTTGGCAGCGAGGCTCTATCCAAGGATGCTTTTGGAGTTAAGACAAACTACAAGAGAACAGCATGATGGAACCAAAGAGCCGTATTGTTCTTATGAGACGGAAATAAACGCATTTGCACACACTCATAACTGAAGGATGAAAGATCTTGATACAGTTTAGGATTCCTTTTTCCTTTTGAGTACTCTTCTTAGCCAACGGATAAGTTCGTTGGAATTAATCTAAGACTCTACGTTTCAAATGGGTACTATCTTTGGAATGTTCAGGAACATTCCCCATGTGGAGTCGCGTGATGTTGTGACCTATTCCACACATCGCCCCATTGCAAATGGGGACCCCCAGTTGTTTGCTTTTTAGGGTTTTGTCGTAGCGTTGCAATTTCATATAACCGTTTGTTTTGAGAGTTTGGAGTTGGAATTCTGAGAAATCACCGGGGTCAAGTAGACGATTCAAGCCTATAACGATGCCTAGACATCATCAAAGGGCTCAGAAGGCCCGAAGGATGAGGAACGCCATTGCTTTGAGACAATTCTGACACTTCCTATTTTTTAGGGATTTTTGCTTTTTTGCTTTTTTGCTTTTTTTTTATGTTTGGCATTTTCGGACCAATCTAGGAAGCAGCTTTTTTGGCTTGCTTTTAGTTTTTTCCTTTTTTCTGCTTTTTTGCAAGTAGACCTAGGGTTGGGTCCCACATGTCATGGCAATAACGCTCATACCTTCAGAATCATAAAAAGATGTCTCAACGCGTAAAAAGCAAGAAGCAAGAAGAAATCTCCAAACTAGGGTTTTGTTCCAAACGATCCAAAAAAATCCATGAAATTCATCTAAGTGTCAAGGAGGAATGATGAAAATTGTGGCATCACAAAGTGCGACCAAGGAAGAGAATGAATGGCAAGCCTATCATGAAGTCTGCCCTAACTTGGAGCATGGCACAAAGATGATAAAGTCCGCCTAGACACCAAGGAAAATGTCCAAGTGTTGGTGAAGTCCGCCCCACCAAGAGGAAAATGGCGAATTAGAGTTGAAGTCTGCCTTGGACAAAATAATGGATGGCACAAAACACTCGAAGTCTGCCTTGGAAAAAATAAAGGATGGCAGAGCAATCATAAAGTCCGCCCAAGCTAATGAGAGGAGGCCAAAGACCAAGTAAATTCCGCCCTTGCCATGAAACACTCAAAGTCTGCCCTAAGATGAAGTATGGCAAAGTAAAGACAAATTCTGCCTAAGGAAGAGATTGGCCAAGGAAGTATAAAGTCTACATGGAGAAGTGTCCAAGACACTCCAAAGTCCACCCTCAGGCATGATGGAAAATTTCTAAGCCATGAACTGCCTAGAGGAAAGATGTGAGATGGCAAAGAGGCTTCCAAGTCCGCCCACATAAATGAAAATGCCTAAGGCATTGTGAAGTCCGCCCAAGGTTGAGATGTCTAAGCATTGCCCAAGTCCGCCCTTAGCATGACAAGTATAAAGTCCACCCCAAATGAAGTTAACATGGAGCATGGCACAAAGATGATAAAGTCCGCCTAGACACCAAGGAAAACGTCTAAGTGTTGCTGAAGTCCACCCCACCAAAAGGAAAATGGTGAATCAGAGGTGAAGTCCGCCCTGGCAAAGGAGAAAAATAAAATAACTTGAAAAATAATAAATTGGCCATGGATTAAGTAAAATTTCGCCAAAATTAAATAATAAAAGGGTGGGAAAAGGTTAGAAGAGGTTGGAAAATAAAATTTAACCCTTGGAATATTTTTATTATTTTTCCAACACTTAGAGAAAAATTTATTTAAAATGTTAAACACATAGACAAATTTTCGAAAATCTCAAAAAAAGATCTAGAGGATTTTGGTTGGGGATGGCGCCATGATAAAAAAATGGAAACTTTCTCTCGAAAATCTCCAATGAAGATTAAATTGCCATTTTGGAAACAATAAAACAAGTCCAGATTCGATGAATTTAGAGAGAAAACACAACGTTGCTAAAATCATTCGAACTCTCCAGCTTTATAAGAAGTTCGACTTGTCTTTTTCAAATCATTCTTTCGAAACTCGATCAAAGTTTTCTTTTAGCTCTTTCGAAGCTGCTAAAGATAAGTTTTCGAAGGGAGATTTTGAAACGAAGTAATTTTTCGAAGTGGAGAAGTAAATTTTCTAAGCTGAAGTTCGTAATTTCTGGAGAAATAAAGTAAATTTATGAGTTAAAAGGCGTGCTTTTTCTAACTTTTGAGTGAATTTTAAGAATTCAAAGTCGATTTACAGCCAAAGGATACTTCCAAACGTTTAAATTTGAGCTTGGCGGAATACTTCTCTTTCTCCTGTTTCACTCATTCTGGCAGAGATTTGATGAATACTTAGCCAAAAAAGCTATTTTTCAGTGTGATTTTTCACAAAATTTTATGTTTTTAACAGGCTGAAAGTGAAAATTTTCGAATAAAGGCCCAGGCAAACAAGATTTAAAGTCTCCTAACTAATGTAAATTCTTTTATATTTATTGCAGATTAATGACCACCAAAGGAGAATCTTCGAGAAAGGCACAGATGAAGTTCACCAGCAAAGCACTGCAGCCAGAATCAAAAATCAACTCCAAATGGAAAAACATCAAAGATACTAACCTTGGACACGTAGATTTTAAAGAATTCAAGAAGAGAATGTATGGACTTGATGGATTCCTGCTGACACCAGTTAATCGCCAAATGATGAGGAATGGCATTGTCCAGGTAGCCAGATTTCCACCAATTGTACAATGTGTTGAATTGATGGTAGAATGCGCCATTCACTACAATGCGCAATAGAGGCGGATCATTGCGCTCGATAGGAGAATATTGGCTCATCTCGGAGAGTTGGCAATCCAAGAAGCATTTGGCATACCGAGTTATAACCGGACTTCATACAAAACCAAGGAAGATGCCAAAACACTGTATGAAGACCAGTTTGAACTCTACACAGCGAATATTAATAAGTCATGGTTGGAGAAGCCGAGGCCCTTTGTCATGAAAATGCCAAAGAAATTGCTCTGAATGGACTTCAAGGAGGAGTATGGAGACATTATCTTGCTACTTAACAAAATAGTAGGCAATCCTCAAGGCGCGCCATTTGAGACATGGATGTATTACTTCATTGATGAAATCACCTCAGGCGTAAAGATGTTCACATGAGTTCTTACATCGTCTACCTGTTGGCCAGAACTTACAAGTACACAGGAATGATCTACAGCGGCGTGGTAGGCAATGGTGAAAACGAACTCAAGTCCTATGTTGTTATCCGCAGTTGCAGCTCAGTGAGAAGGCCCACTTCAGGCGAGCAAATGATGCTTTCCTAATGTATATCACCAAAATACTGCAAGGAGGAACTCACCAGAGGCTTACTCATGAAGCCAAAAGCCTGATTAGCAAGTATGGATCCTAGTTTATCCAGTTTCCAAGATTCACATACATAAGGGTTCAAGCATTCATTGCAAGTCCTTACCGACTTCCAATTTATCCTACAAATAGGATGATCTTGCTAGTGGTCCTTAGGCAATTGGAGACATACAAAAACCTCTAAAGGTCAAAGCAAAAGGTGGCTATCACTTTCCCATTCTTCATTGGAAACATGTTGGAGTCTTGTCCGTCGGCCCAAGCAACTGAAAGCACCGGGCTGGAGATACAATGGTATCTGTTCACAACTTAAAGGTCCAGTCCCGATTTTGATCCTCCTAATCACATCGGGACCGTGAACGGAAGGATGTATAAACATAAGGTAGACCTAGAGGAAATCTAGGAAAATGCTGCAGACGAATATGACATCAGGAAAATATTATGGTCCAGATTGCCGGTGAACTTGATCAAAATGACCGAGCTTTGTCATGTGCCTGATCAACTGGAAGATGATGCAGAATATGTCCAGCCGCGATATGACAAGAATTGGTCTCTTCCTTTTGTGAAGTGGTCAGAGCCTAAACTCACAGATTTGACCACCTTGATGAGGCCGGTTGTAAAGTAATCTCAGTGGTGGTTTACCAACAAGTCCAGGAGTTAAGACGAAGAAGATTGACCCTCACCTATGACTTACTGGGCGAGATAGAATCATATTCCTCGAATGCAGGAGTATCTCACAGTGTTGAATTCATTGAAATCACCAACTCCAAGAAAAGGAAAGAGGCAATTGATGACTCTATCAAGTCAAAGGGGCAGACAGCTACAAATGAGGAACCTGATCAAAAGAAGCAGAGAGTGGAGCCATCTCATTCTTCCACATCCAGAAATGTTGATGAGCTATTAGCCATTGTGGATGAGTCATTGGCCAACATAAGGATTCCTTCTCCAATTTATGAGGGGAATATTAAGTCAATCCAACCAAGTGATGATGAGCCTCCATCTCCTACAGGCACGGAGATACTCGAATCGGAGAATGAAATGGATATCCCGGATAAGGAATTTCAAGAGGGAATGATGTCCGCTCTTAGAGGAATTCAGGATACTCCATGTGGAGAAAATACTCAAGAAGAGGACGGCATCGAACAGCCTACGATTCTTGATTGGCTAAAGGAAAGATTGAAGATAAAAGTGTCAGTTGAGATTCAGGAGGAAGATGACACGGAAGATTTCTTGGCTAGGTTAGAGAACGTTACTGTAAAGAAGCCCGCCAAGAAATTCTCCACAATCCAAAGGGACGAAGTCGGCTGCCGTTTAATGCAGATTGCAGTACCGACAGTAGATAAGTCACAGGAGGATATTGCTCCCCATGAGTATGCCATCACTACTGTTGACTTGGGTTCGACAACAAAAGGCCAAGAGGTTGAAGACTTGGACAACTTAGTAGCTACCATCAAGGCAAGGTTGGAAAAGGAAGTGGCGAAGAAAAGAGAATATAAAAGGGAGATTGAACGCCTGAAGGAGTACATTCAACACCTAACCAAACCTCTCAATCAGGGCGATGCAGTAGCTCCTCCACTTCTAAACTCTTCACAGGAAGCGGTCAAGGACTTTGAAGAAAATATGGACAAGGCTAAAGAAACTATGGAGTGGATGGTGAGCAAAAGCGAGGAAGCAACTACATTTATGGAAAGATTGACACTAGCTTATGGACAGATTTCCTCATTACTTTCTAGACTTGTTGTCGTGACGAAAGCTTGTGACAACCTTACAAATATTCAGGATAGGATCATTCCATGCCTTAGAGTGCTGAAGGGAGTCCCAAAACAGAATTGATTGATGGGAAGATAATTGCAGCAGGCGTCGCCTATGACTTCCACACTTGGTAATTGGCATTGATAGCGCAGAGTGAGGTCTTGGAAAGAGCAAAGGCCGATGGACTTAGAGTTGAGGAGCAGACTAAAGAGATTCAGAATAAGATTTTCCTCATGACTGCAGACGTACTTGAGAAGGAGATCATCCGGGAGAATGACATGCAACTAGAAAATTTAAAACACAGAGCTCGAGAAACTTTCTTCTCCATCACAAGACCGATTCTTAGACAGAATTTCACTAAGGTGGCGAACTTCTTATCTATGTGGGATGCCTTCATGAAATAGGAATCGAAATGGGAAAGTGCTTTTTCCGAATGTTATGAGGACTTGGACGGGTTGGAGTTCAAAGTGTATGAGCGTGAATTTGCACCCCTAACGCAAATTCCCCTTCCACCCCTTTACACTTTAGAAAACCGAAGGCGGAGGCTTAATTCCACTTAAGCCCGCTGCTTGCATTCCACTTGGCGCCCTGTTTGTGTGTCGATGGGGGCGTTTATGTCGGGGACGCTCGCGTGGCACACAGACGTCCGCACGGCGTGCTTACGTCCCTGGCAGATTCCTACGGCTGGGGACTGCAAAGACGTTACACTTTCGATTGGAAGTTGTAGTGTAACACCCCTCTTTGGCTAGCCAACCCGAATATGGTCGTTTTTCACCTTCTCCTTCATATTCTTGACCATTCCATCCATTCCCAAGTTTTTGAATCTCAGCAGAAGCTTTGCAAGATTAACTTGAGCACTCTCTCCATTTCCATTCATCCATTTTCAAGCTTTGTAGCAGCACCCTTCACTCCATTGCAGCAACTCACTACTCTGTCACTCCGATAGTGCAAGCGCAAGATTGACACCGTGGCAACAGAGGCTTGAGTCCCTCTCGTTCTCTCCTCCACAAGCCTTGAGCGCTTGTGGACGGAGGTGGTAAGCTCCTCAAAATCTCCTCTATCGTATTCGGTTGGATAAGAACTTACTGTTTTGTAGTGATTCTTGCATACGTAGCTTGTATCTCCCTTCTTCATCATTATTTCTATCATTCCATACTTGGTTGTCCGTGGAGTTGGAAACACCAAGACGGGGGTCTGACTGAGGCAGGCCCCTATACAGCCCCAACAACTTCCCCCTTTATTGTGTGCAGGTGGAAAGAGCTTGAGGCAAGCTGGCGAGGAGGATATTCTATGAGATCATCTTCGTCACCCTCTCGGTACTATACCTCTTTTATCACTTCCGTATTTACTTTTCTCTCTTCTTAGTCTTGTTCTTTGCTTCCCGAAACTAATAGACTCGACTATCAGTCCTTTCTCGGGATTTCCGACCTCGTCTTTCTGGTTCTCTAGCTGTAAGGACGTCGGCGCACCTGCGAGACGTCAGCGTGCCGTGCTATCATCCCAGAACCGCGCTTCTGTCCTCAGACAGAGAGCTACCTGAGACGCAGAGTTAACTCTAGAAAAGTGACTCGTCTGGTCTTCCTGCAACTCCTGGGATCGTAGAGTGATCGAAGAACACATAGTCCTCATCATTCTCATCCTTTTCATCCTAACCTTCCTTTGAACTTGTTGTGACCTTTTCACAATATTACCCCATTCCAGATGGAGACCCCCTAATTTTTGCCCCTTTCTGGTCTTTTGGCTTTTGTTTCAAGTCTCTCTCTCTGATCTTTCTGTCCTTTTGGGGATGTACCTATCGTTTGACCTGGTTGAAATTTTGGCTAAATCTATGAAATTAGAGTTTTCATTCTTCAGGCTTGTTTGAGGTCAAATCAAGTTGGCAAATTAATGTCTGAGCTTGGCACTATGATAAGGATGCTTCAGGCAGAGTCCCACTAAATTTTCACTGAGTTCTGACAACTTACTATTTTTAGTAAGTGCTCAATCTGGGATCTTCTTATCAGGATTTTGGAATTCTGACTACTCCATCACATTCGGAGTACTTTCAGATGCTCGCACGCAAAATTTGAGCAAAATTGGACAACTTGCTATTTTTAGCAGTTCCGGCTTCAGGAGCCATTTTCAGGGTTTGCACGTATGCCTTTTGAAATGCATGTCTGGAGAATATTTCTAGGTTTTTCAAGACCTTCACGATGATATGACATGCAAACCGAGATGAGGACTTTCAACAGTTTGGGCTTCAAAGGCTATTTTTAGGGTTTGCATGCAAGCTTTTTCAATGAATGTCAGGATATTCCTCATGGGTTTTTCGAGAGCTTCGCAGTGATGTGACATGCAGGCAAAGTTGATCATTTTTCAGGAACTTACTATTTTTTGCCAGTGCCCGCATATGGACCAATTTTCTGGGTTTTTTTGAGATCCCTCGGGCACTGTAACATGCAAACTCATCTGGCAGCTGATTGGTCACCTTTTTAGAAACTTACTATTTTTAGCAGGTTCACTCCAGCAGCTCCCCGACACTCCGGTTTCACGAACAGAGCAACATGCAACAGGAATCAAGTCAAACTAAGGTCGTTTGAGGCACATGCAAGTCAAATTAGGGTTTCCACTTTTATGCCTAAAAATAGGGGGTGAAAGTCGAGAAATTGTCAAAATGAAGTACACCATCATGATCAGCATCTTTCAGGCAACTTACTGGCAAAATTTGGGCACAATCCGAGAACTTACTATTTATAGTGAGTCGTCTCCAGAGTAGGGCTATAAATAGCAGGTCAGTATGAGGGGCAGGTGTGAACAGGTTCACCAAGCGATGAGGACCACGTGGTGAAAAATTCAAGTCAAACGGAGCTGCAGAATTCAAGCAATTTTAGGGTTTGCTAAAAATAGCAGGAAGGCTAAATATAGCAGATGAGCTTGGGCAACAGGTATAAACAAGGTAGCAAGGCCACAAGAGGCATATCACGCCAGCTCCAGAGTCAGAACGGGTGGAAAGCCATGAGGAGTCATACATCTCCGAAATTTACTAAAAATGGAGTAGCTAAGGCGTTGAAAATTTCCAAGTCTATAAGAGTTGAGGTGTGCATGGTAAATTTGTCTAAGGCATGGCAAATTCCTTGAGACCCCCCTAAATGCGCCCTGTCTTGAAGAGATGATGACAAAAATTCTAAGGCATTGAAAACTGGAAGTTGACCCTCTCAAATGAGCCCAAGCAAGCATGTGAAGGCTTTAAAAATTCTAAGTATGAAAAAATTCCTCCTCCCTACCTCAAATGCGCCCTTGGCAAGAGGAAGGTGGCATCAAAAGTTTCTAAGGCAAAAAACAAAAGTAGCCCCCTTCAAATGCGCCCTCAAAAGAGATAGAGATATTGAAAATAATTCTAAGTGAAGAGAAATGGGAGCTTTGCCCCTAGAATGCGCCCAAGGCAAGCAAGAAGGTTGGCAAAATTTCCTAAGTCATAAAATAAAAGTAACCCATGCTAAATGCGCCCTCACCTTGAAGAGATTGATGAAGGCGTTGAAATTGCCTAAAAAATAAAAAATGAAAGTATGCACCCTTGAGGTGAAAGCCACTCAAAAAGGTTTCTAAGTAAATGAAGATGAAAGCTCAAGGGGTAAAGTGTGCCCTTGAGAGAAAGAGTGCCTAGGAAATAATTCCAAGTAGTGAACATAAGAGTAGACCCCTCCATATGCGCCCAAGATGGAAAGCTTAGTGAAGGTGTTCGAAATTTGCCTAAGGCATTAAAAATAATGCTAGAAGGAGTAAAATGTGCCCAGCAATCAAATGAAGGTGGAAAAATTTCCAAGGCAAGGTAAAATAGAAGAAGGCCTTCCAAAATGCGCCCTCAAGGTGATAAAAGTTTCTAAGGCATCAAAAATGGAAGTAGCATAGGTGAAATGCGCCCTCAAGCTTGAGCAAATTCCTCCACCATATGCAAAATGCGCCCAAGCTTGAACAAATTCCCTCACACACCCTCAAATGCGCCCAAGGAAGATATGAAGACAAGGTAAAGTCTAGGCGTGGGAAGTTCCTCCTCACCACCTCAAATGCGCTCTAAGGAAGTCGGGAAAATTGCTAAGTGTAAGGTAAAGGTTGCTAAGGCGTAGAAGTGCTTGGGAGATGAAGGTGGAAGCATGTGTTAGGAAATGTGCCCAAGGTGAGTTGACAAAATTTTAAAATTTTCTAAGGCATTTTCTAAGCTGAAGATGAAAAGTACGCCCAGGGGAGGTAATATTAAATTTTCCAAGTGCAAGGTGAATTGTGCTCGTAAGCAGGAAGAGAATTTCTTCAGGGAAACAGAAAAACGCCAAGGCATGAAAAGTGAAGGCTACAGGTGTGAAGTGCGCCCAGAATTAAAATGGAATAAACCTTAGCAATTTTATTATTTTCAAAAATAATAAAATTAAACTTACCCCTTCGTCTAGATACACATGGAAATTATGATTTCTGGGGAGAAATTTTTTCTGGGTCTTGGACATTTCCCACTAGAGATGATTTTAAAATTTTCCACACCTTGCTCAAGTTTTTTTTTTTCGACAGAGATTTTAGCCTAGTGCCTGTTGATGAATTTCCTAGGCAAAAATATTTTTTCCTAAGGCAAATGAAAGAAATGTTTTACAAAAAAATGCCTTGGCTTGGGATTTCAAAATGAGTGCCTAGATTACAATGGATGAAATTTATAAAGCAGATAAAATTGTCTAAGGAAAGCGAAAATAAAACAAGGGGTCAAATACACTCACAAGGAAGAGGTGAAATTTGTCTAAGGTATGAAGAATTTGCAGATGAAATGAAGTTCGAACATCAAGCGTTCAAATGTGTCCTCAAGGTGAAATATTTCCTAAGGCACAAACTCCAGGCACAAGGTGGTGGATGCACCCTTGAAGAAGACCTCATGAAATGAACACAGTGCGCCCATGATGAAATTTTTCTAGAAAAATGATGAATTTTATCATATCTAGAGGACAAGCAGACCTTGGAAATCAGAACATGGGAATTAGGTAAGTGAGGTGAATTTATGTTATAAGTGTTCTAAGGCTCTTCTTTTTGTTTTGCAGGATGAACACCGAGACTAAGGCATTAAGAATGTGATGCGAAAGAGGCAAATGCGACCAAGGCAGTGGGCTAGAGAAATATGAAAGTTACGAGGAAGAAGTGCATCCAGGAATTAAAAGCAACAAGAGGACTTAACGGAGAAAAAAATTTTGCAATGAGGGTTCGAACTGAGTGTTGTTGTGTGCTTGCCTCCTCCTAGCGCAACAGAATTGGCAGGCAGAGCAGTGGGAACCCGTTTCTGGACGAGAATCTTCTGGAGGATAGTGGCCATTAATTGCTCACAGTGGTTCCTACAGAGGACTGGAGAATCTTCTATACATTTATTACCCCACTCCTCTTTGTGGCGGTTTTTAGGGCAAAACCCTAACTAGGGCATATGTGGCTCAATCTGAGCCCTTCATTGTAATCAAATCTAAGCCGTCTATTGGACTGGGCCAACTATAAAAGGGGCATCCCCCCTCGTTTGTAATAGAGAAGATTAGATTAAGAAATCAGAGAGTATAGAAGATAGAAGTTAGAAGTTAGACTAGATAGAGAGTAGAGCATAGATTGCATAGTTTAGATTGAAGAGGAAAGAATGTTTTCCCATTTGAAGACTTTGTAAGAAGTTGTTGTGAACACTCTCATAATACAAAGATTTATCATTGCTTGGTGGTTCTATCTTTTGTTGTGAGTAGCTAGCAAGGCTTTTCCATCTCTCCGATTCACTTAGGGTGTTAAAGTAGCTTAAAGTTGAGTAAACTTTATTTCATGCAAGTAGTTGGTAGTTGTGGAATGTGGTGTTTAATTTGAGCAAGCTTTGCTTATCCATACCACTAGCGGGCTCACTGATGGTGGGTTCACCTTGCGTGGTCAACTGGAACATTGTGAACTTAACTTCGATTGCGGTTTATATGTTGATATGCGTCGTTGTGACGATCTTTGCATGTTGAATCGTGGTTTGAATATCTCTCGTTATCCCTTTGAAGATTGCACTGGTTCTGCGGAAGCTGTCCGAAGTGAGGCAAAGCAGAACTTGGTTTGAAATTTGCAAGAATTGATCTTCGCGTTCCACATTTAGAGTAGATAGCAGCATCTCTAATCCTTGCATCCTTTTACATTCAGCATTATCCGGTTAGTTTAAGAACCCGAGCGTCATTGACAAATCTCCCGAAATTTGAGAATCCTTTCTTCTGAATGAGCAACTCACGTAAGTCCCCTTGAAATAACCAGCAAATCACATCGAGCCAACTGAGACTATCCCCTGCATAAGGAACCTTGGAGTTGAATGTATGATCTTTCTGGCAATCGTAGCATGCAGAATACTTTGATCAAGAGAGGATAGAGTATCCGTTGGAAACTTTATTCTGTGTTGGTGCGGTCATAAAACACCCGTCAACAGAACTGAGGTAAGTTAGGGCAGCCTTTCTGCTCTTGGCCTTTTGTGACCTAAGACCTTGCAGTGGTTGGTCCCCTCTCTTACACAAAGTAAACATGCTACCACAGGTCACGATGGAGGAGGTCATCCCGATCGTGTCCAGGTTCATCGAACATACTGCCACTCGAGAGGATAAGGATGCACTCCCTTGAAGATACCTCCTAGCTCCACTTGTCCCGCATGCCTTTGTCCTTGATGTTATTTTGGGAAACCCTAATTAGGGTTGATATGTCTTGATCTCGATCGTTAATTTGTTTTAATCTCAACCTTTAATTTGCTTTCAAAAACTCTATATAAACTCTTATTCTCTCATTGTTATTTTGTGAAGAGAGTTTATGAAATTGTTGTGTATAGCTACTTCCGATAATAAAAGCTCTTATGAATGATTTGCTTTGAATCCTTCTTATTGTCAAGTGGTAGCAAGGTTGCATATCTCCTTCAACAATAGAGTACATTTAGAATAGAATTTGATTTGAATGCATGTTAGATGAATGAAATATTTGATAGTATTGGTTGGTGAAACTCTTGCTCATACTTTCTTTGAATAGATGATTTTTATTCAATGCGTAAAGTTAGCCTGAGCTTATAATTGTGGATGCTTAACTTCTATCTGGATGAATATTGTTCGATTTGATGGTAATTGTTCATGAAGTGAAAATCATAAGCACACCCCCTTGAAGATTGCACCCACTTTGTGTAGTTGTCCTAGCGAGGCAAAGCAAAGCGTGGTTACTAGTTTCACCTAATCATTACCGTCTCTTGAGTTCTTAGGAATAGATTAGAACTTCTAAACTCTTATCCTTTTTGCACCTTTTTTTGAAATCTCAAATTGAAAACCCAAAAAGAAAGAGCATTTAATGTTAAATCCATCTAAGTCCTAACTCGTGAAGAATTTCTTAGCGTAAATCCCTTTGTGTATTACCAGCATATCACAATGCCCATTGAGCTTATCCACACGTCAAGACCTGACAAAAGAAACCTTGGAATCGCCATATGATCTTCTCGCAATCTTAGCATACATGGTGATTTTTCAAGAGAGGATAGAGTGTCTTTGGACATTTTATTCTGTGTGTTTGGTGAATGATAAAATGTACACCAACAGGTCCTAGGTTTTCTGCCACCTCCTCTACTTGCAAATATCATTTTCTTTTCAAAAATATGGAAATAAACCCTAGCAAAATGAAAAAAAAATAGGAAAAATAACAAAACCCTAAAAGCATAGCAATAAATAAAAATAAAATTAGCTACTAAACCCTAGCAGTGAATTAAAAAATAACAAAATAAAACAAAAAACCCTAGTTATTTAGAATTAAGGCACAAAAACAAAACAAAAATAATAGAAATGTGTTACAATACATACCTTTGAAATGCTGCTGAATAAGAGCCAACATAATAACGCCAATTTGTTATTCCCAAATGTCTGCAAACTCACACACCCCTGCTAAGAAAATAGAGTCAAATGATGAAAAATGATCACTCTTTTAAGCTGAACAGACTTAGCAAAACGTGGCCTAGAGTCTTTAAATGCAAATTGCAAATTAATGTCAAGTTGTAAACGAGTATTTGGCAATAACTCGCCACCAAGTTATTATGTGAGCAACTCATGAGGCATTTTGACTTGTACACACAAGTGGTGCAAATTTTGCATCTACGGTTTCAACAACACAAAAGACTTGGTAAATTAGAAGAGAGGAATGGTAGACAAAGCTACAAGACCTACTTCACTACAACCTGCAATGCAAATCCTATAGCTAGTAAAAACACTCCGATTCACTTCGTCTACAGATACAAAGGATATGGCAATCCAAACATGGGAATCGCATTCAAAGCCACAACTACCTACTTAATGACTATTGTTAATACAAAGCTTTCACTAATTGTTAAGAGATATTTAACTCATAAAAACACCAATAGACAAAACAGCTCAACAACAATTTAGAAGCAAGATAAGCATTATTATGCATAGCTTCTGGTTAAATTTCTCTTCTCTTGTCTTGCTCTCTTCCTAATGATGGATCATGGAGTTTGATCCAAAACATCGAGGGAAAAAACTTACACAGTCAAAACCAGAAGCTATGCATAATAATATTATGGACTGTGAAAATTATATGTCTGCAAGATAGGCATTACTAAATTCTATAATATATTGGATGAATGATACTAAATCCATCAACTAAATATTGTCAGTATTTACGTATAATGTTTACAAAACTATTGCATAAAAAATAAAACTAACACTCCTATGCCATGAATAGATTGTTTGCAAGCAATGCAAGCTTATTACATTATTCTATCCACAAATAGTAAATCCTAACTCAAACAAGGTTCAGTTAGACCTTGATAAGGATAACTATCAGCTAATAATAGACCTTCTAACGTTATCTAAAATAGTCAATATATAAAGAGAAGCTTAAAATAAACATCTTAGAATATGCTTATATCCCTAAAAATAGGGACAAGTAAAAATAGATCAAGCTATAAATAGCTTGGGCTAAAAACATATTTTCAACAATTGGTTCTACATGATGACTCCAACCAAGCTCTTTGTTCTGACAGTTGCAAACCCTTACAAAATCTTGAAACTTTGACAATTTTGGTGCTCGAAATCTCAAAACCCTCTTCTATTGATTTCTTCAGCAAACCTTCACATGATGCAACCTTAGATACTCTAAAAACTCCCTAGCATTTAATAGCAAGCTGTTGTAGGAATGATATGGTGATGAACAGATCTATATCCTCAAAAATCCATAACAAAACACAAGGAAAGATCTTGGAGGAATGAATATATTCACTTTTCTTAATTTGTTGTTATATGACTGATTTTCATTTTGCTTTGCAGATTATATGACTGAATGGCAGGAGGTTTGATAGGACATCCTAGGGTTTGAAGATATCATAATAGAGATTCGAAAGTCAGTCCAAAAAAACCCTAGGCACTGTCCTTTTGTCTGAAAACATTGAATTTTCTGCGTAAAACCCTCAATGATGATCCACTGAAATCTGACAGGAGGATAATTGATGAAAATTTCTCCAAAATGCAATCACCCTGTCAAATACACTGTGAAAAAAACTGCTGAATTAATGAAAACTTGATATGAACAGGCACCTTTGGTGAAAAAACTGCTGACATCAAGCACCTCCAATGAAGATTATCACCGCAAATTAGTGGAAATCACCAGAAATCAAGCACTATCAATGATATCTGCTGCTTTAGGCAACTATTTTTCGCCTTTGAAATGGATATAATCCTTGGTGATATGATTGAAAGAACCTGCTGCTGCTCACCAATACTCTACTCTACTAGTTGCTCCTCTGCTGATGAGGTCCGATGAAGATTAAGGACCTTATCTGAACACAAAACTTCTATTTCTGCCCTCAGCTGCCCCTTGAATTTTTCTTTTCTAAGTTTATCCTGCTAATTAAAACTGATCTACCTTTGACTGATTGCAGCATCCATACATAGCAGATGTAACTAAGTTTGAAAAGGCATGCCTTAATATGTAGGGGAAATCACTAATCAGCTAGTGACCATATACACTGTTTTAATTAATAAAGGCAAAGCCTAGCCAACATGCCTGCTAGGCATATGAGACCCCACTTGTGAGCACAACTGGAAATTTTTAATTCACCTTATACATATTGCTCAAAGTTTGCATGATTTAGGTTTTGACCAGATGACCAAACTTGAGACAAACCAGGCCTTTCCATTCCACCTATTGCATGGGAATTTGATCTTTAACACAAATACTCTCATTTATAAAGAATGGATGAAGGTCCAAGGACAAAAAGATTTAAGATGGGGAATTACAAGCTTGCACTTAGAAATTTAGAGTTGAAAGCAGCCACCAAAAGCATAACAAAGAAATGAAATTTTAATTTACCATGATGAATATATGCAGAGTTGGAATTTGTAAGTGCAGCCAAACATGCAAGAAGGTTTTACGTGCTATGCAGAAAGCATTATAGATACACTATTATTCTATGAAGCTAGGATTTTACTTTTCTGGCAAACGCAAACCAAAATATGAAAAATAAAATTGCTTCTGCAACTTTTGGTTATCCTACATGCAATGTCATAAATAGAACAACATTTTCAATTTTTTATGTACTTGGAGTTTCCACACATTATAATCAGATACAAAATTGTTGGGATTACATAAGTTGATTATAGTTTAAGTTATAAATGTAATCAAAAACAAGAATCTGAAACTTACTTGGCTACGGTATGCAAATTCAAGTTGCTCTGCAATATCTTCTCTCAGAGGCAACCATTCTGATCGAGAACCTCCTTTGCGAGCAAACCAATGACCTCGCAAGACACGTCTATTTTCCCCATGCCAATAAACAGGAAAGCAATACCTCTTTGCTATATCAACCTGTATCATGCATAACACCAACAAAGGTAGACACCATTTCTATTAACAAGGGATTTTTGGTTGTGTGCAAAAGAAAATGCAAGGATGTATCTATAGGCAGACATGAGCATGTAAGAAAATTTCACTGGCAAAACAAATACAATGCACAATAGTAAAATCAACAGAAATCAATTACATGGAAAAAATTTAAGCCAATTTTTAAAAGTAAAAGACACATACAAATAAAAAAATATCAATTACATGGAAAATTTACCATTTGGGTGTTTAGTAGTTAGTACTTAGCGAAAGCATTAAACATTTTAGAAATCCATTAAAAAGGACCCTATGACACTTATTATATTTAATATTTAGTATTTACAATTAAATTGTGGGGCTTCCCTACCTCTTCTTGTAAACAAAATTATCCATAGAAGGAGCTTCCATCTGTAATCCTAATCAGTAATTTTAATGATGGACCACAAAGAGTGGCCCAAAATATTGATTTACCAAACATTTTATAAAAATTTCCTTTAAGGTTGTTATCATGACTATTATGCATAGTTGCACAGAGGCACATCTCCGACCCCCTAGGATGTGTCTCAGGTACCAAGACACATTTCCATGTACCGGAAACTCATCAAAGACGTCTCCTTAATTTTTCATTTAAAAAAACAAAAATACCCTACATTTTGACAAGTTTCCATATGAAAAGAAAAAACGAATCAACATTTCTAAATTTCAATATGTAATATCAAATATGCAGTATGAACTCTTTGACTCTTTGGCATTTGTGTGTTTAAACTTCAAATTTAATGTTGAACTTTACCAGTTTTCTTGTTTTGAAAGTTCAATGTCATGATATTTTCAGTTTTAATGTAGCAAAATTTATAAATTATTAATATTAAAAATAATATGGCATCACCAAGTACCCCCGTCTCCTATTTTTCAAAAATAGACGTACCGGTACCGGTACCAGTCTCCCATACCAATACCAGTACTAGTCTCCTAGCAACTATCCTATTATGGATTACAAAATTTTGAATTTCCAAAAAGAAAATATTACAGAGAAATTTTCTTAAACCCTTTACACTGTACAAGAGAAGTTGTTATATCAGTGATATTAGCTCCCAAACCATGGTCAAGATCTAATTTTAGGCTCTTATCAATTGAAATATCAGTAAAAAGAAAGTAATTAAAAACAATTACTGAACAAAATGGGAAAAAGGCTAGTAATTTATTTATCAATCTTATAAGAAAACTCTTAGCTCCCAAGTTATGATCACCATAATTCAAAAACACGGCAAGTTAAACACCAACTAGCAAGTACTCATGAGTTAGGAAGACCTAGCGAGTTAATTTAAAACTTGTGGATAAGTTTCAAGTGAGTAATTGTCAGGTTGCTCACCTGAAAACTTGCAAGTACCAGCAAACTTGTATGAAAAAATAGCTTTACAGCAGGAAGAAAAGACATAAAACCCTGATTTATTCTCATCTAAACTATTGTTCCTTCAACACTTTGACAACATTGCATAGATTTTCAGGCGATTTCAACTCACTTTGACAACTACAAATCTGCAATACCTTGCCATCTAGATTTTGTGCCAACCATATAGTGCTTCTACATGAGAGCAATAAGAGCACATATGAGGTCATTCACAAGAAGAAGCGCAAAAAGTCCACCCCAAATTGCCTGAACGCCATCATTTTTGTTTAGTTCAAACCACATATCTATGTAAAAAAGTGGAGCGAAAGGAGAGACACAAAACAATTGACTTGGATGATATCTGTTGGGGCCAAAAATTGTTGCTCACACTCCTAGAAGAATCAATCCACTTCAAGCAAAGTGTAATAATCACTCTTAATTTTTTGTTTTGGAAAACTTGTTAGCTCAAAACAGAATGAAATGCCAAGCACTTCCTTTCTACTTTTTGATCACCAAGTTCCCAGTGTGGGCATGGTGAGAGCATACAATGTACGGGTTTACAAATTCTTTTGAAAAAAGGAATCTGAAAGTAGTATCCACTTATAAATGGGGTTAGCCAGTACTTCCACTTTTTAGTGCGGTGTTTGCCCAACTTGCAATTTCAAAGATGGAGCACAACGAACACATGAGGGATTTTGTAGCAAGATTTAATCATCTTGTTACAAGACTTTCTTCTACACTCGATCCATCATCGGAGATTCTGATAAGTTGTTTCATAAATGCTCTTCCATCAGAGATAGCCTTCTTGAAGATGGCAAAAGAGACAGAGTTGAAGAGTGCACAAGAACACGCCATCAGGTTGGAGGATGGTATGATTACTTCCGGCCTGATGAAGACAGATTCTATCAGATCTCTAGTTCAGCAACCGTACTAGCCAAAAAGAGACAATTTTCAGTCACGGTTGCCAACATCTCCATCAAGACCAATGATTGAAGTTGCACACCATGCAATATTTTGTTGTTTCCATGACACTGATGCACATACCAGATCCACATGTCCTAAGAATCTGAGGATGAACCAAATCATGGGATACACTGAAGCTGCTCCCAATTCTAGTTTTGTACCAACACCAAGTTTGAACGTTGTTTTACCACAAACGGACAACTTTGATGGCGACTCTGCAGCAGGATACTTTGATAAAGAACCCATCAATCAAAAACAAGAAGAAGAATACCCTCAGTATGCTCTTGCGCTGATTCATGAAAATGTTTCAACGCCTGTGTTCACACGTGCTCGGCACTTCAAAACACAGAAAGAAGAAGAAGAAAGGCGGAAATCAAACGGAAAGGGTAAAGAAGTGCATTCCACTTCCAATCCCAGATCTTCACAGGAGAACACTATGCCAGTTGCTCAAGAGACATCTTTAGCAAGTTTTGACATCGTAGCTTCCATGATGACGACCAAGGTACAAATCTCGCAACTAGAATATCTTTAGGATCACCCAGAACAGCTAGACCAAATTCTCAAAGTTGTAAAGAAGCAAGTTGTGCTCAAGTCATCTGTTCCAGCAGAAGCAAAGCCTAAAACTGGTCTTGTTAATTGTGTGACTTTGTCAGAGATAGAAACTGAAGACCAAAACATTGCTTGTTTTGAAAAGAGATCGACAAAGGACTCAAGGTCATGGATAATACAGTTCGATGGAGGTTGTTTAAATACAAGTTCAGAAGTAGGAGAATTGATCATCTCCCCTAAAGGACAGTTGCACCCATCTGTGCAATTGGAATTCATTGAAGCTGAAAAAGAGGTGCATTTGTTAGGCCTCAAAAATGTCGAAGACATGGGAATCAAACTCCTATGTGTTAAAGATGATGTAGAGTTGATCAATGAGCCAATCAAAGGATATTTTCAGGTCATAAAAGATCACCTACGGCATTATAGAAATCGAGTTTGGAACTCGATTGACTAGTTTGAAGAATCCAACATCCCGAGGATGTACGACAGCAAAATTTATGCCTCAGGGGTATCAACTTTCCCATTTGCATCATATTCTGATTTTTGTCAGAGTACCTTTGCATGGATATATGAATACCTGAGGATCTTCATCCCAAAGGGATTGCCTCCTGCAATTCCCATCAGAAGAGAAGTGAAGCCTTTCAAGCAAAAATGACATCGATAGGAGGCTCTTACCACTGTCATGCAATGGACAACATCTAAAGAATTTCATCTCTTCGGGTGAAGCCTTTCAAGCAGAAAGGACATCGATAGGAGGCTCTTACCATTGTCATGCAATAGACAACATCTAAAGCATTTCATCTCTTCGGGGGTGGAGTGAATTTTCTTTAAGTAATTTTCATTTTCTTTTTTGTTATGTTGTAATGTTTTTCCCCATTTCGAAAAGTTTCGTCATGCTATAGGTGATTTCTTAAGTAGTCTTGTATTAGGTGATTAGGAAAACTCCAAGTGTTAGGTGATTAGGGAAAAAAACCTGACTCCATCCCAACTAATATCACACTGTTCTACATTTTAAACTACAAATTCTCAGTTCTCCTATGCCGTAAGTATCCGAAATAGTCACCAGACAAAGCCTAATGTTGTACCCAAAACGAAATTTTTGTTTCATTAAGGCATTTGGATTAAAATGGTCTAAATCTTGTAAAATTGTCGTCAAAAGTCAGCTTTTGGGAAAATCAAGCATGGGCTTTTTGTGGGTTTAATGTCTAGAAGATATTGGCAAAATTTGAAAATTAGGGTTTTCAGGCCCCTATTTTTAGAAAAAACCCTAAAAATAGGATCTTGCTAGAATTGGTTGAAGTCAGAATCAAGAAAAAATCAGTTTAAGCCTAGTGGGTAGTTTTCACTTTTTTAGGAGAAAAGTTAGGACCTCAGAGGTCATAAATGGCAATTGGCCAATACCGAGTGTCGAAATCTAAGCATGAAACTCATCACAAAAGTTTATGTGGTGAAAGATGCTGAAAAAGATGCTTCGTGATGGAGGGGATACCTTGCTACATGGGAGATACTTGTGCAATCAACGTACAAGTCAACTTTGCAGTTTTCGTACGCGTAAAAATGGTGAAATGCAGTCACGCACTCGCGTCAGGGGCAGTGATGCTTCAACGTAGTCAACTCAACAAGCGACGCGATGTTCACGAAGCAAGGAGGTGAATTTTATCCAAAATTCATTAACTTTGGAGAAATTTGCACCCCTACAGGTCAAGGACGCCCTTCAATTTGAAGGCCCAAATGCAGTTATCAGTGGGTGCAAATACATTCATCTTCTCCGGATTTTTGTTAGCTTTCTAGCAAGCCATCAAGCGATTCCATCAGATTTGTGAAACTCTGGCAAATGACGGCAGAAGCAAAAGAAACGGGAAATTTACGCATCGGAGATGGTAGTCCAAATATACAATATACACCCCTGTAGCCCAGGGGCACCCTTGAATTAAGCCTGTCAAATGTTAGAATTTGCATAAACCATTTTCAAGGGATCTCTTCAGATCCAGCCCAGCTTCGTGATGAATCCATTCGCCAATCCGTAAGACATACTGAGCAACCGTGGTAGTCGATCCTACGAGCATGTATAACGGAGGGAAAATAAAAGTGAAAATATCAAATTGTACCTCTACAGGCCAAGCGCGCCTAGCTTTTTGGCCAGCTAATTAAGATTTTCGGTAGCCGTCATCTTCACGAGACTTGTTCTGAATCCTCCTAGCTATGCAGTGAATCCAACCGTTAGCCCTCAGGATCCGTCAAATGCCCGTAGATGAAGAATCAGCGAAAAATGCTAAAGGATAAAGGCAAGCAGAAAAATGGCTAAGTATGGAAAAATGCACCTTCATTGAGAAAGGCGCCCTTCTACTAGAGGTCTTGTTGTGACCTATTTCACACATCACCCCATCGCAAATGGGGACCCCCAAGTTTGGTTCTGCCTTCCGCGCAACGTCTCTGAGAGTCTTGAATTTGGATAAATTTTGAGAGTTAAGTCCGGCTATGTTGAGATTTTGAACCCGTTTGTATGCCTTAACGTCATAGAAGTGCTTAGAACACCCGGTAGACGAAGATCGCCATTGCTTTTGGTCGTTTCTGACACTTCCTATTTTTTAGGGATTCTGCTTTTTTGCTTTTTGCTTTTTTGATTTTTGGCATTTTTAGGCCATTCTGGAATTCCTATTTTTTAGGGATGCTTTTTGCTTTTTCTATTTTTGGAAAGTTTCTATTTTTGGATCCCACAGAGCAGAAAATCAACACGTCTCCAGAAATCAAGAAAATCCAGGTAAAGTGAAAAAGTTTGAAAAATGGTGAAAATTTTGGGAAAATGCTTAAGTCTGAGAATGGCGCCATCAAGAAAGAGGATGGCATGGAAACCTCAAAGTCCGCCCTACCTTTGGCATGCCAAAGATAGGCACTGGCATGAAAGTTGCCAAGTCCGCCATGGCATGAAAGTTGCCAAGTCCGCCCTTGGCATGGAGGAAGGTGAAGTCCACCCAAGATGTTTGGAAAGGGGCGCATGGCACAAAGAAGCTGAAGTCCGCCCATAATCATGAAGGTTGCTAAGTCCGCCCTTGGCACAAGGAAGTCAAAGTCCGCCCCTAGAAAAGGATGGCACAAAAAGATCAAAGTCCGCCCAGCCTAAGGAAAATGGCATGAAACTCATGAAGTCCGCCCAGCCTAAAGGAAAATGGCGCATGGCACATGAAGTCCGCCCCAAGAAGTGTGGAGAAAGGTAAAATATGAAGGGGTGCGCTCCAAGATGTTTGGAAAGGGGTGAAATTACAAGGGAATTCATTGGAAATTGGATTAAATGATTAAAACAAGTGGAATTTGCCGTTGGACAAGGCACAAATAAAATTCGCCATGGCAAGGAAAGTCTAAGACCAATGGATAATAAAAATACGCCATAGGCAAGAGATTATAAGAGATTCGTCCAAACTTTGGAAGGAAAATTATTCTAAGGCATGAAAAACGGAGAATTATCTAGAAGAAGAAGAGGTTTTGGCCGGCATAAAAATCACGCCTCGGCACAACGGAATGAAATTCTTTGGCACAAAATGAAGAGTGTTTGGCAGAGCAAGCATGAAGTCCGCCCCTCTCAGCTTGGAAAATTCCTAAGGCACTAGTAAAAAAATGGCAAAGTGGCAGAGATCTCCAAGTTCGCCCAACCCAGAAGATGAATCGTTAGGCTAAATAAAAATGTCCAAAGGGTCAGAACTCCGCCTAGAAAGTTGAAATTTGGCAGATGAGCTATTGAGCATATTTTGGCTAGGCAGACAATTTGAAAAGAGATATTTTGCCTCGGACAAAAGAAATTAGCCATGTATCAAAGTTAAACGGGTTGGAATTTAATATTTTAATATTTTTAATTATTTCCCCGACACTTAGGGAATTTTAATTAAAAATTCAAAATCCGGAGATTATTTGGAAGATTAAACTAGTCTGCCTTAGATAAATTTAAACTTTGCCATGTTCGGAAGATTCAAAGTACATTGGAAAATTAAATTTGGACAATTAATTTAATATCTTTTCCAAACTTAGACAATTTTCTTTGAGAAAATTTGAAAATCTCAAGCAGAGATGAAAATTAGAAACTTGCCTCGATAACTGAAAGTGAAATTAGAAATTTGCCAATCTGAGAAGAAAACGTTTCTAAAAATTGGAAGAAAATCAAAGGAAAGAAAACAATGCCTTGAAGAAAATCGCACTTCTCAGCCATAAAATGAGTTTCAGCAACTCATTTCTTCACAATTTCGGCTGTGAAGTGGCTATCTCTCTCGAATCTTCAGGAAATCATTCGCGAAGGAGAAATTTGTGAGAATAACATCGTGTGAGAATCGAGATAGCATTTTCTTATTGACAGGCGTGCTTTTTGAGAGAAGTAATTTATTTCTTTGCTGAAGTCGTACTTCCAGCATATTGGCGCACTTCTTCTGGCAGATTTTCTGAATTTTTAAATTCATTTGCAGCCACAACACGATCTTCGAGGTTTGGAAGTTAGTTTACAATGTATTGGCACTGTGTTTCTATCTTGTAATTAATTTCCGGCACGAATTTCATTCATGATGGGCGAATTTAATTACTTTCAGCCTGCTTTTTGACAGAAATTTTTAATTTAATAAGGCTGAAAGTGCGATTTGTCCAAGCTACACCCCGAAACTCGTCAAATTTAAATAATCTTGTATTAATGTTAAGTATTTTGTGCTTGCAGGCTGCCGATCGATCAAGGAGAAATATCCAGGCAGGCACAAATGAAGTTTGCAAGTAAAGGATCGCAGCCAGAGACCAGAATAAAGTCTAAATGGAAAAATGTCTCGGACACAGATCTTGGCCACATCGATCTCGTGGAATTTAAAAAGAGGATATATGGACACAACGAACCCTTACCGACGCCTGCTGCTAGAAGGATGGTGAGAAACGGCATATTTCAAGCTACCGGATTCCCGCCTGCGCTTTGCTGTGCTGAACTGATGGTGGAGTGTGCACTTCACTATGACGCTGAGTCAAGGCGGATTGTGGCGCCTGATGGGAGAGTATTGGCGCATCTGACGGAGTTGGCCATTCAGGAAGCCTTCGGCATTCCGGCATATCCTAAAACCGTCTACAAGACTAAGGAAGATGCTCATAAGTTATATGATGAAAGCCCTGGTCTTTGTGCTGCCAACCTTAACAAATCTTGGCTGGACAAGCCTAGGCCGTCTGTTAAGAAGATGCCCAAGAAGTTGCTGCGCACGGACTTCAAGGAAGACTATGGAGATATTATTATCTTGCTGAACAGAGTGGCAGGCAATCCCTCAGGAGCACCCTTTGAGCCATGGATGTATTACTTCATTGAGGACCTCACAGAAGGTGTCAAGATGATCAACTGGGCTAGAATGATAAGCAATAATCTTCATCACCAGCTTATCAACCTAGAGAAGACCAAAACGTTTACATGAGTTCTTACGTCATCTATATGTTGGCTAGAACTTACAGATATGCAGGTTTGATTTGCAAAGGCACAGTTGGCAGTAAGGAGAATGAGCTAAAGCCTTATGACTGTTACCCACAACTTCAGCTGAAGGAGAAGACACACTTTAGGCGAGCCCACGACGCGTTCTTGATGTACATCACCAGGATACTCCAGGGAGGGACGCATCAGCGGCTGACACATGAGGCCAAAAGCCTAATCGGTAAATACGGGTCTTGGTTTATCCAATATCCAAGATTTACGTATATCAGAATTCAAGGATTCACTGTAAGCCCGTACCATTTGCCCATCTTCCCCACGAATAAGATGGTCCTGCTCGAAGTGTTGAGGCAGTTAGAAGAGTTTCAGGGTCTTCAAAGGGTGAAACAGAAGGCGGCAGTTACTTTTCCCTTCTTTATAGGGAACATGCTGGAATCTTGCCCATCATCACAGGCAGCTGACAGTGCCAGAATCGAGATACAACATTACCCTTTTTCCCCATATCCGGCTAGAAATCACTACGACCCCTATCACCACATCAAGACGGTGGATGGAAGGAGATACAAGCATAGGGTCGAACTGGAGGACTATTGGGCAAATGCTGCGAATGAATTTGAGGTCAGACGGAGGATGTGGTCCAGATTACCTCTCAGCTTGATCAGGGCAACGGAATTTTGTCACGTGCCAGATCAGTTGGAAGAGGACGAGAATCAGACGCAACCGCGCTTCGATGAGAATTCAGCTTTGCCCGCTGTCCAGTGGTCAGAAGCAGAGCATGCTGACTTGAACGTCTTGATGAGGCCTGTCATCAAGTTTACTCAGTGGTGGGTTGATCAACGAGTTCAAGAATTAAGGCGCCAGAAGATAACCCTGACCTATGACATGCTAAGCGAGGCAGAGTCTTATTCTTCCAATGCGGGAGCATCACAGGACCTCCCAGTGATAGAAGCCACCACGTCTAGGAAAAGAAAAGAAATAGCTGCAGGCAAAGAGCCGGTCCAGAAACAGGCAAAGATGAAACCTTCTCAATCAGCCGCCTCCAGAAATATTGAGGAGATATTGGCTACCGCCGATGCTTCACTAGCAGATATGAGGGATCCTTCTCCGATTCCTGAAGACAACGCGGAGCTTCAGCCAGATGAGGATGCGCCACCTTCTCCCACGGGCACCGAAATATTGGAGTCGGATGACGACAATGTGGGCACCCAAGATGAGGATTTTCAGGAAGGGATGATTTCAGCCCTTAGGGGAATTGTAGACGGTCCTGATAGAGAAGGCGTGCCGGAGGAAGACGGTGTTGAGCAGCTTACGATCCCGGATTGGTTGAAGGAAAGGCTAAAGGTACAAGTGCCGGCAGATGAACCAGAAGAGGATGATACGGCAGACTTTTTGGCCAGACTGTCTCAAACCGTGGCCAAAAAGCCGGCGAAGAAATTCTCCAGCATACAGAGAGACGAGGCCGGCAACAGGACAGTGCAAATCGCCGTGCCTACAGTGGACAAGCCGCAGGAGGATATGGCTCCACAAGATTACGCCATCACGACCATTGACTTGGGTCCAACCACTAAGGGCCAAGAAATGGAAGATTTGGACAATTCTGTGTCCGCCATCAAATCAAGGTTGGCAAAGGAGGTAGCCAAAAGGAAGGAGTGCCAATTAGAGATTGAGCGCTTAAGGGAATATATTCAGCACTTGATCAAGCCACTTGATCAGGACACTACGGCAGCTCCTCTACTTCCGGACTCTTCACAGGAGGCCACTAGGGAGATGGAAGAAAACAGGCTCACGGTTCAAGAAGCCAAAGAATGGATAGCCGTAAAGGGGACTGAAGCTGAGACATTTGTGGAGCGGCTAACTTTGGTTTATGATCAGGCCACTGCCTTACTTTCTAGGCTCGCTTCTTTGGCAGAAGTATGGGACAGCCTTCCAGACGTGCAGGATAGAATAATCCCTTGCCTTAGGATTCTGAAAGGAGTTCCTAAGCAAGAATTGATAGAGGGAGGCGTCATCGCAGCGGGAGCAGCCTATGACTTCCACACTTGGTATTGGGCCTTGACGGCAAGAGGTGAAGTCCTGGAGAGGGTTAAGGTTGATGGTGTCAGATTGGAGGAACAGGTCAAGGAAGTTCAGGCCAGAATCCTCAACATAATTGCCGATGTCCTGGATAAGGAGGCGCTGCGAGAGAATGACCTGCAGTTGGAAGTTTTGAAGAAAAGTGTCCAGGAAAATATCTTCGACATCACTGGGCCCATCTTGAGGCAGGACTGGGCCAAATTGGCGAACTTCTTGAGCATCAGAGAGTCCTTTGAGAAGACTGAACCAGAGTGGGAGGAGACCTTCGCCAGATGCGCCGAGAGCATGGATGGGCTTGAATTCAGAATCGGCATGCTTCCGCAGGTTACCATGGACGAGGTTGCCTTGATCGTGTCCAGATTCGGCGAATACACGGCAGCTCGAGAGGATCAGGATGTAGTCCCTTGAAAATAGCTCCAAATGCCAACTCATTGCTGTTCACTGCCAGTTAACTGAGGTCATTTTGGGAAACCCTAATTAGGGTTTCGTTTGTTAAATCTTGACCGTCGGCTCATTTTTAATCTGAGCCATTTATTCAATTTGAGAACTCTATATAAACTCATTGACCCTCATTTGTAATTTGTGAAGTGAGTAATAAAAGATTGTTGCGACGAAACTATTTCCGTTTATAAAAGCTCTTGTGCATGATTTGCTAAGAACAACTTTTATTTTCAAGTAGTATGCAAGGTTTAATATTTCTCCTTCAACACTTAGATTAGAACTAGAATAGCATTTCATTTATACATTGGTTAGATGAATGATAGATTTGATCGCAGTGGCGGATAAAATTTTGCTCATACTTTTGTCAAGTGGATGATTTGCATTTGACGTGTACAGTTAGTGTGAGCCATTAAATTGTGGATGCTTAACTTCTGTTTGTTTCAATTACCGATTCAAATATGAAAATTCTTATCACTTCCGTTGAAGATTGCACCTGCTTCACGTAGTTGTCCAAAGGTGGCGAAACGAAGTGTGGTTACCCATTTTATCTAGTCGCTGCTGTCTCTTAAATTCTTAGGCATAGTTTAGATCTCTAAACCCTTATCCTTTTTATTTTTTTTGAAAAATCTGAAAATACCCACCGAAAGAGCCTTCAAGGATAAAACCGTCTAAGTCTCCAACCTGCAAAGAGAATTTCATGTAAGTCCCCTTGTGATTACCAACAATCACAACGCCCACTGGCCTTATCCACATGTCAAGACCTGACCGAAGAAACCTTGGAGTTATTGTATTGTCTACTAGATTTTTGCAAGCACTTTTCAAGAGAGGATAAGAGTGTCCTTTGGGCATTTTTATTCTGTGTTCGGTGGCGTACTCAAAACACACACCAACAAGTCTTAGAAGTAGTTTTCTAGCTTCATCACTCCCAGGAACATCTCTTCCAAGTTGTTCTATCTCCACAATGAGATCATCGGCGTAAGCATCGGACCAATCTAGCTCCCGACAACGAGGGTCAAAATGGAGCATTCTGTTGAAAGTTACAAATTGCAAAATCATTCTCAAAAGGTCAATTGCACCCCTACAAGCCAGGAGCGCCCTTGCATTTGAGGATCTTAATCCAACTTTCAAGACTTGCATATACAATCATCTTTTGTGGAATTCTTTCAGCTACATGATAGATCCAACATCCAGCCGATGGGAGTCATCAATCACCAGCAACGGCAAATTGAAGCACGAAGAGTCAAAAGCAGAGAAATGGCTAAGTTTGGTGTCATATGCACCCTTTTGGAAAAAGATGCCCTAGTTTTTGAGGCATTAGACTCAGTTTTTAGCACTTCCAGCTCCCAACAACATTTCATCAGACTTGTTCCGACTACGTGATGAACCATCAACTCAGCTTCAAGATCAACCGAGCATTCGGAATTCAAGATCAAACAGAGGTTGCGGTGACATTTTCAAAAACTAAAAAGTAGGGAATTAGCAAAAAGTTTCAAGTCTGAGTAATGGCGCCCAAAAAGTCAAAGTTTGACTTTGAAAATTGAAATACATGCTCTGGCTGCCCTGTAAAGGTGGAATCAATTAATTGAATTTAAAATATTAAAACTTCAGTTTTAAATGTCAATTTTACATTGCATGTGACGTATTTATGCCTTGCATGCTGGATGGCGCCCATTTCAAGGCTCAATCTCTATTTGTGTTAACTAAATGCGGTCCAATGAGATAATTGCTTCCAAAATTTTGGATTTTCTCCTACACATGACACCTTAACTCTCAAAATATTCTTTAAATATGCATTTGGGCGTCTATTATTTTCACAACAAGTGGAAGCAAACACATTTTTCCTTGAGCAAGCAAGATCTAAAGGTGCTACAGGAAGAATCTATTTTCAATGGTGATTCAGTTGGTTGTAAGTTGGATCAACTTACAATAATGTCAGCACTATTTGATGAGGCGGCCAAGAATAGAAGAGAACTGAAGAGTTAGATCACAGACAGTGAAGAGATGCTGCAGAGACACCGAGTCCTTCAGAGGAGTATCAATGCTCCAGATGGTGATGCTATCAACAACCTCGTGGAGGGGTTAATTGCTCAAGATCACAACTAGTGGACAGGACATCCCACCTCTTCAAGATAGACATTTGACACAGTAGTTAACTTGATGCCTCTTTCCAAGTTAACTTGTTGTCCTACCTTTGTGCACGTCTATTTTGGAGTCACCTATGTGGAGCTTTCAGTTAGGATTTAGTTAACTGATGTTAGTTATTAGTTGAATCTCATATCAATAAGGACTCGCATGTTGCAAGGTCCAATTAGTTTAGTTTAGAATCAATTAACTGAGGTAGTTTTTCAAGTTAACTGTTAAGTTGCATACATTTAGACTTAAGAATAAATCTTGCATGTTTGCAAGACTGAATGTTAACTCAAGGAGATTTAGGGTTCCCTACTACTTTGAGGTTCTATAAATAAGAGCACCCTTGCTCATTTGTATTTTAACTTTTTTTGTGATAATAACTTGTTGAGCCACCTTGCCATGTAATATTGTTATTTTGTACTTGTTCACTTTGTTAATATAAAGTTGGTTGATCGTTCATTTGTGTGATAGGTCCTTCATACAATTTGTTGTCCTGGGTTTATTTGTTTCTAATAAGCTTGTTTCATATCTACATCTCGGATAGCAGTCCCTCCTCCTTGGGAATTTAGAAATAAAGTTTATCGTGTGATGTTATTAATAACCTTTTGTTTCATATCTACACCTTGGATAGGAGTCCCTCCTCCTTGGGAATTTAGAAATAGAGATTTCCGTTTAAGCATTGTTTCCAGTAAGTTACTTTCAGCCTACACTTCGGATAGGTGTCCCGCCTCCTTAGGAATCCTGAGAACTAACTTACCATTTGATGTTGTTTCCAATAACCTTCATTTGAGCCTACACCTCGGATAGGTCTCCCGCCTCCTTGGAAATCCTGACTTAAAGATTATCGTATACCAATTCCCTGCTCCTAATTCCTCTTGCTCTGTTTATCTAGAGGAGATAGGATAGTTTAAGTGTTAGCATAGTTGTAGTTAAGATCTACAAAACCAAAGAAAAACCTTAGCTGCAATGTATTGGTTTTCTTAACCTTGTGCCTCTTCCAGCTGAGTCAAAAAGATAGGAATTATATTATTTTACTTTTTAAGCCTATCAGCAAAAGAGGGAGCTTCCCCTTCTAATTTGAAAAGCAATTAATACTGTGCATAGCTGTTTGTTGCCAATACACACTCCAGAGGTGCGAATTGTAACGCCAACACAGTGGCAAAGCTTATACAATAGTGAAAATGCTAGCAAGCTTTTTTACTTTTCAATGGTGAGCGAATACAACAAGATAGAACAACTCTCCCACTTTTCAACGGTAAGTGAATACAATAAACTAGAGCAACTCTTCCGCTTTTCAGCAATGAGTGAGAACCAATAAATCACTCCCACAGGAACCCACAATGAATGCTAGCTCAAAGATTGGCAAATAGATGGCTGGCGCAAGTCTGAAAGACATCTAAAACCCTATTGTTATAGTCTGGACAGCAAGATATAAACTCAGAAAACTTCACCAAATCACTCCCACATGCACCCAAAATGAATGCAAGCTATAACCATGTTTTCAAACAGCTATGAATGACTTATGACATCATCAAAATAGTCATACTAAAAAACCAAAACTGAAACTTCAAAGCATTTCTAACGGTGACTCCTAGCAAAAATTACACCACAGTCTAGCTAGGGAATATCTTGCAATTCTGAAACTAGAAATCTATGAGGGATTTTGTCCTCAAAGATTGAAGAGAACCAAAGCCATTTTGGCAGCATATCATTATCATTCTTCAGCATATCCAAATGAGACCCCAACACCTCCTTTTATAGCTTTTCTCATTGCTTTTTCCATAAAAGTGTTTTTTGCTTTTTCAATATTTTTTTCAAAAAAACACTTTTGCTTTAAATTAAATAATTCATTATGTGCCAACATTTAATTACCTTTTCCATCAAATTCTCTTTTAAAATAAAATAAAACCTTTTTCATGTGCAAGACCCCCTTATTTCTCCTAAGAGTCCAAAAGGGGATTTAAAATACCTTTTTGAAAAGATATTACACTTAAGTTATCAAAAATAATGATAAAACATTATAACTTAAGTGAATAATTTAAGTATTTCACTCCCAAGTTGCAGAAAATCCGAAACACATTGGATTCCAATTTTGACAACACCAATAAGAAGATGATGGTGAAGTATGATGTCGGGTGCCTAAACAAGCACTTAGTAAAATAGCAAGCTTCTCCAAGAACTATGGAGAACAACCCAGAAGCCCCAAAACGCTCAAAGAGCATCACCGCAAACCTGAAAGCCAATGGAACTCTACACCACCACCGGATGCCAAGAAAACCCTAAGTTGAGCTCTACAAGAATGTTGGAACTCTCCCAACTCACTTGGAAACCTTCAGAAAACCCTGAAAGTTGGCCAACACTCACAGAATAGTATGGCGTAAAAATGGGGAAATTACACAAAGGAAGTGTTGTTTTGAGGAGAAAATGATCAACTCATCAACAAAACATGAGTGATTAAAGGCCACTTGCTAAGAGTGGATAATCTCTCTTTCGTTTTGAACTCGCCTGGAACCAACTAGGTGTTCCTAGAGGTCTCATTAACATAATTAAACAGAACTAAAATAGACAAATTGAGGACACCACAGTAGTATCCAATGTATGTTTGGTCCTAAAAGTTGTCACTAAACCAAGGCCTAACCTACTAAACCTCTATTAAGCTAATGAAGACATGATTGCATAACTCTAAGATGTAGGTATGTAGGACATGATCCTCTTAAGGTAAAACTTGCAAGCTCTCTAAGGATGTTTCCCTAGATTAATCACTTAATCATGAAATGCATAGAAGCTAACATTCCTAATCCTACACTACTTGTGAAAGATATTTTCGTTTGGAGAATATGGTAGGTCATAAGTTTCCAAGACCAATGCCTTATTTGTCGGTTACAAAATCAATATCAACCAAACAAAATGTATTGAAATAGAAAAAGAGATATGTATCAACAACTAAATATACTTAATAATCCCTCTCCAAACTCCAAAAATCCATATACAATAAGGAGAGATCAGCACAAACAATGTCTGGAATGAATTAAAGTATTGCGATACTTATCAAATTCTCATTACAATCATACTAGAAATGTGACAAGAGAAAACTCTAAGCTAGAATGCTAAACAATTTGTCACTTACAAGTTTCCCTGAAAATCTACAAAATGACCAAGCAGACATTCAATTACAAATATATGCTACAAACGAACTACCTCTCTGAGATTCACAAAATATGTTATTCAACAAGTGACTATATTTGTAGTAGTTCAAACCTTAGACTTTTCATGACATTTGCAATCATGTGGAAATGGAGAAATGACAGACTTTTATTTTGGTAAATGAGCTAATGCTTATAGCACTTCGCTTGGCCATTGAATTTTGTGGGAATTCAACTAAGAACTAGATATCATTAATGTAGCATGTGAATCAAACTCAGCAAAATAGCCTAAAATGGCAACTTGGATCTAGCACAAGATTACCTAAATTTGAAACTCCAACCACCGCATTCATGGAAACATCGTCATTCTCAACATCCTCCATTGGTTTTGCTTGAATATTCGCACCCCTAGGGATGGGCATGAGTTTCTTAGGCAAGAAAATCCCTCTAGAGTAGTTGCAAGATCAAATTGGACCATTAATGGTGTCCTAGGAGGTTCAAGGGAGTAGTTGGGGCAAACAGGAGAAATTGTGGAAATTCAATGTAGATCGAGAATTCGAGGGAGGGATGCAAAATTTTGATGCGATATTCTAATGTGAAACTAGACCTAAGACCTAGACATTGCAATATATGTGCAAAATTCCAACATAATCCCACAAAACGAGCAAAAAGGGGCAAAGAAAGGAATATGGAAAAATGCGAAAAGAGGATGTGCAAGTGGGCATGATGACTAGATATTGGAGTGGAGATCTAGACATCCAATGAAAGTCCACAACAAAGACAAGGATGAAAATGCAGGAGAAGACAAAGGAACAAAAGGTGTTGATGTTTGAAGGTGGGTGAGAATTCCATAGGAGGGAATCAGAGATAATGCACGAAAATTTTATGGAACAAGGGAGATGGATGAAGTGAAGGGAGAAAATGTTCAAATCCACTTCGAAGGTCCACAAATAGAGAGAAATGAGAGATTGGAAGATAGGAAATGAGGTCTGAATCACCATTTGGATTTTACAAAAGGGGTAATAGAGGAAAATGGAAGGGAAGAAAAGACCCAAAAAACCTTGCAAAGATTCCATGCATGAACGAATGGCATAACTAGATATTGGACAAGTATGAAATATCCAGTAGTCCATTAAAAGTTTGTAACACAACAAAATCATTAGAAAAAAACTAACATAGTCCTAGACATGGAAATAAAGGCATGGAGAATGAAAAGGAATAACACTTAGGCGATTTTGACAAAGGAGAACCCATTAGAGATTTCCCAAGTTAGTTATAAATGATGGGTAAAATGATGAAATGATGCTTCGATCACTAAGAGGGTTAGGGCTTAAATAAATTTTGGCATTATTAGATTGAGTCCTAACAATATAAATCCATATTCAGATTGGATTGCCAAGGATGTGGAGCCCATGTTTTCAATAGGTGAGATCACTAATTTTGAGAGAACCAAAAATATAAGCATCGAGAAGGGCTTCATCGGATGATTGTGATATGCATGAGGATGATATTGTTTCATAGGAGGAATCATTATCACCCAATTTGAGGGCACCCACACAACCACTAAGAAGCTTTACTTGGAGGAGAAATATTGTAAAATATTTATACAAATTTGTAATTATTATCTTATTACACTAAGATATGCATTGTTCTCCTTTTTTGGTCTATAAATGAAGGAAAAACTACTCATGTGATCCATAATTTCATCAAACAATTTACGGACACTAGAAAACAACAAATTTTAATTAGTTTTGTGATTAAAACAAATAAATACTATCCTAAAAATGAGATAATTGTGCAAAATTGATCAAAACAAGCATCCAATCATCAAACACACATGCAATACTTGGATTTTTACCCTAGAAACGTCCAAATGGGAGGAAAACAGTTGGTAGAAGCCAAATAACATGTCTACTTGAATGTATGTGATTAAAAACAAGTTACAAAGAGAGATTATAACAATCTTGCTGCTCCTTGCTCATTGTCAAGCTTCGTCTTCTAAAACTAAGTTTTAACTTGTCCGATAGCATAAAGTCAAAATCTCTGACCTCCAAACACTACTAGTGTCCTTTTCAAGCCCATATAAAGTGTGTTTGAATCCTTTCTTGTGCATCAAAAGCCTCCTTGCATGATCTAGAACATCAAAATTATGCCTGTTTATTTCCCAAACCTATTCCCTATATCATGAGGAAATCATTGCTTTCCTTATTTTGGAAATTACATAATAGTTGAGGCGATTACAAAGCCACCATAGCAGTTATAAATTCATCATGGCGACAAACAAAATGTCAATTTAGCAATTTTTCCAAACTACTAGTTTCATAATTGCCACTTGTGCATAGCTAACATTTTCGACTATGACAAAATAGAAAGTACTTCTTAGATAATTTCAATCTTCTAGGAATCCTTCAATTATTATTCTAGACATCCTCCCAATTCCTTATGAATTATATTGCCCTACATAGAGAGGATTTGATTCCCAAAAACATTCAACAAGATAGTAAGTGACAAAATAATTCTACCACTTTCTCCTTGGAGTACCATTGAGCTTATGTCACCATTTGTTCTTAAGTCCACCTTGCCAAGACTCTTGGAATCCCCTTATGGTCTCTCTTACCTTCTTTCGTAGTACCACATCCTTTAAAGATGCACCTACTTGTCACAAACCAATTCATCTCATGAGAGTAGTATTAGATCTTCTTTATCCAAAATGGAGGGCTAGTACAATTGTAAGTATTTGCAATTGACCACTAAGTGTAACCTCATGAAATGAGGTAAGTTCAATCTAAATGCATTCTCACCAACTACCTCTAAGATAGTGAATTGTTCGTACCTTAGAGGTTTGGTCTTCTTAGCTTGTCCCTGTAGCCATTCTTTATCTAAGTACTACCACACTTTATCTCTTACTTTCAAAGGATGTTCCAAACAATCTTGGGCATGCCTTGCTTTACACTTCACTTGAGAACTCTCTAGTTGCTCCTTTACTCTGAGTTGAATTTGGAAAATCCTTTGAACAAGCTTTTCTTCTTGTCACCCCCAAATCATGTTCTTGCTCATCTAATTGTCCTAGTGCAACATCAAGTGGACTAGTGGAGAAATACCCCAAACATGCTTTCAAAGGTGATTGATTAGTAAAGGAGTGTATTGCTCTATTGTAATGACACCAACAAATAATTTTGACCAAAAAAAAAAAATTCAAATTTGCAAATTTTAACTAGATATTGCATAAAACCTAGATTTCATCAGAACTTTTTATCAACATTGATAACCCAAATAAACAAATGAAGACAACAATTAATTTTAGTGAGATCTGAAATACACCTAAATATGCTGCAATAATAACATAAATAACAACTGCAATAGAAAAAGGCTTGAATCTGATTGCTTGAACACAAGTTCTCAAAAAAAAAAATTGACAAGGGTTTTCAAAGTAGAATGGAAGCTAGATAACACAATCAACCCGTTCACTTTTTAAATAGCTGAAATCTACAACTGGTAACGAATCCCACACAAATGAGTGGCTTAGATCATGAAAAGTTCATAGGTAGTTGTTGATTCACCAACATTGATTGGCACTCCTTTTCCCACTAAAAATTTAAATTTAAATTTATCTTTACCACGCAAGTTGGGGATTTTTCCCTTTTTACAACTTTGTTGCACTTTCAATGATTTTGTGAACTTATGAACTCACCGACATTTTCTTTGTTGGATTATTCAACCTCTTGTGAACTCTATCATCCTTTCAGCAAACTACTCACAAACCTTGTCACACTTTTGGCCTATCAACAAACTAGCGAACCTACGAAACTTCATCACACTTTCAACGAATTAACGAACTTGCAAACGTTTTCACACTTTCAACTAACAAACAAACCTACAAACCTTGTCACACTTTTGGCAAACTGGCAAACTTAGCAAAAATGAGAACCTTGTCACAACTTTGAGAAGTTCACAAACTCGTGAACTTAGCGAAAATCAAAACTTTCCAACTACTTAAACCTTTTTCCCTTAGCCTTGTTGCACTTTAAGCGATTTTGCAAACTCATGAACTTAGCAAAAATCAGAACTTGCCAATAACTTAAACCTTTTCCCTTAGCCTTGTCAGACTTTCAAGGATTTTTCAAACTAGCAAACTTAGTGGAAAACAAAACTTGCCCACACTTAAAATTCTTTCCCTTTAAATGTTTATGGCCTATGAGACTAGGCTCCAACAAACTTAGTTCACCAAAAATAGGAAATGGCCTTTTGGTTCACAAACATAAATTAATTGCAAATGAGACACTACAAGTCTTCCCTTCCCAAAATTGTTTGTCCTTAGGCAGTTCCAATTTTCCTAATTCTCCCCTAGTAGCATCTTCTATAGGCAAGTACCTATGAACCAAATATTTTTTGATAGTTGAATGTCTCAAATTTTTCACCCTTGTGGCAATGATGGTATCTATTACCCATATCAGTAACACTCTACTATCTATGAATGCTAAGTCCATGCAAATTAGTGCATCATAAACACAAAATGCTGCTCTGAAAAAAATGGCACCAAGCTGGTATCAAGACATTCAGCACCATCCCAAGGGATGGAGCACTAGTAGATTGGGATCAACTTAAAGAGGAATTTAACCTCCCCCTCTCCAACTCCAGGACTTACTCTGTCATTAAAGATACTTGCAAAAATATCAATCTGGGCTCTAGTTCCAAGGGTGGAGACCCCCTCCCTTCTGATTTTGTGTGGCAAGACTCCACCCCTCTCAGAGAAGTCAAAACTAAAACTATCTATAAAAATCTAATCAGTCCCAATCCACCAACTGAGCATCTTAATAAAACTTGGAAGATTAATCTTGGCAAAAAGCTTTTACTTCAATCTGGTACAATGGTGTGGATGCTAAAAAAGCTTGTTTTAGATGGCTTTTGCTATTACAGAAATTTCCTTACAAAATGAATCATTCTGACATTGACATTTGCAGCTTGTAGAGGGTGCCTGAAACTAACAATCACATTTTCTTTGACTGTTTTTTTGCTAATGAGATTTGGAAAATATTTTGTATTGAGCAGGAAATCTAGAATACTAATGGAAAAGTTAACTGGAAAAAGGTCATGCTGAGTTATGATAATAAGCTTAGAAAGGATTTGCATTTGTTTGGGTTCTCTCTTTCCACTGAAATCATGTGGTGCATTTGGAAGGCAAGGAATGAGGACAAATTTAGTGGGTGTCGGAGGGTTCTTACCATAGTTTACATACTCGGAATCAGAGAGTACTCGGCAAGCCCAAAAATTTTGACTCAAGAAATACTCGGCAAATGTGTGGATATTTATGTATGTGTATACTCAGGACTGCACTATGCACACATACATAACTATAAACATACGTAGGATACCAAGTTTGCATGCATATACACACACAAATATATTTATACATACACAAACTGGCCAAGTTTGTGGATTTTTTGCGAGCTACTGGCGATTACTCAATAATTTGACGGGAAAAAATCCATCTGCATACTGCCGGAGAGTAAAAGCAGAAATTACTAGGCATACAAATTTTTTGGAGATTACTCGGCTACTCGGAGAGTATGTAATCTATGGTTCTTACTAAGTCTTTGAAAAGACTCACTTTTTTTAATGGTGCCATGCAGGTTGTGGCTACCATGGAGATAGCAGAAAGCAAGTTCCTGAAACTACTAAAAGATGGGATAATCTTAATCAATCAGCATGAGGTCAAGTTTGGGCATTCATGGCAACAAGGGCAGCCAGGTTTAGCTGTATTCATAAAAGCTCTGGAGGCTTTTGAAAAAGACTTCAATGACAAATCTGTAATAAGCTACCCTAGTTTGTATATAATTTTTTTCAATTTCACCACCTCAAGAGCAAGACATTTTGGTTTTACCAATTGAAATTGCTCAGACATTTTGACAAATGGTTTGTAGACCCCTTAACAGAATATTCTTTCCCTCTCAATTTACTGAATATCCTTTGACAAAAAATTGACAGTTATCAAAACATAACATAATTTTAAAAAAGATATTCTCCTTTTCAAACAGCCATATGTTTTCCAGATTTGTTCAATTCATACATAACATAGTTCTTCCGTCCATATATTGTTGGTATTTATCTATGTATATTCCAACGATGTGGGCTACACATCTAAATTCATAGAATGACTGATATCACCCAACAAATTGAAGTATCCAACTTAGGGTTAAATTATTTAATTGCATTTATAAGGAATTCAAGGATAATCTTTGAATATTGTCTCACATAGTTCAAGTCACCAAGAAACAGATTTTATTTATGCTTCAAATATCATAAAATGCTAACCTAACAACAACTACTTCTGTAAGTTGCAAATAGTATGTAATGTCCCCATTTTTAGCACTACACTTTCCAATGATTGTTAGCCTATTCCCAAATGCCCGTAGGCTAGTCAAAGGCAAAATTAGGGTTTCCAGCTACTTGGAGGTTTCTTTTGAGGATTCAGGGGTTTGCATGTTGGAGTTTTTGCAGATTGGTTTGTTGGTTTTTTTTTGGGTTTTCAAAGAGCTTCGCAATGGTATGACTTGCATCTGCATCTGACAAACTTTTCTAGACTTACTATTTTTAGTAAGTTACGACGGCTACTCAAAATGTGGTTAAAATGCATTTGGAGACACTCGCTATTTTTAGCAGTATGCTATTTATAGTAAGTGCTATTTTTAGCAATGCAGTATTGGGGTTTCCGGCGCATATTAGCATTTCCAACGCATTTCAGTATTTCCGACGCATATCAGCATTTCCGGTGCATTTCAGTGTTTCCAGCACTTGCTATTTTTAGCAGGGTTTCAACAAGCCAGTTTAGAGGCTATTTCAGGCAAGTTAGTTGGAGTAGTTGGTCTCCCGCACTCTTGAAACTCATTTTGGTAAATCCGATACTTTGGGTGAATTATTATTTTAAGTGAAATATTTTTGCTAAGGCATAATGGACGCCTAGCTTGGAGAGATAAGTGGATTTTATTAAAAAAGTGACTTTTATAAGGTTTTTCACTTAAATCAATTTGGACTCCCATCTCATGTTATATTTGCTTTTGATAAAGTATTATTTATCTAATGCCTTGGACAACCTTGTGAAGGAGGCTAATGAAACTCAAATGAAAATTGAGAAAGGGTGAATTTGGATTTCAATTTGGGCGCCCTAATTAGAGGGAAAAGCAGTTTGAATTTGTGGAGAAGATTATAAATAAGAGTGTTGGGCTTCATTGCTGGTATCCATGGAAAAATATAACTAAGTGTTGCCGAAATGGTTACTCACTCGCTTCGAGGAATGCATACCTCCTAACAAACTTAGTTTCTTGCTTGAAAGATAGCAACTAGCTAAGATATTGACTGTTCTTTACTTTGAAGAGAAGATTGGGCTTATTAGGATGATGTTATTTGAAGTTTAATGAAGTTTTGTATTGTTGGTTCTTGTATGGCTATAGGTTGTTTTCAATCATAACTCATTGGAGGAATTTTTGCTGGTTATGGGTATTTGTTCTATGTGTTCCTATGCCTTGGGCTCCCCTCTCCTCCATGCTACATATTTTTTAGTGAAGAGGCTGAATTTGTAAGTAAGGTCGACCCTTTCCCTAGGCCATACCATTTGCAGCCAAGCATTGGGATGTGTGCCTTTCTTTGTGACAGAATTTAGTGGGCCTTTCCTTTGCAAGATTGGAGGCCTATCATCAGTTAATCATGTGCTTTCAGTTTGGGAGTAAATGGAGGTGTCTTGTGTGAGTTTTGAGCATTTTGGGTGTGTTCTTAGTTGCTGGTTTGCATCATCAGTTTGCTGGTTTTTCTCATATCAAATTTGGTTAAGTTTAGATTTTTGGCTTTATTCCTTAGTTGATTTGCTTGTGAAGTTTTGGAGACCATTCAATATCAATTTATAGTGGACTTGAACAGCTACAACTCTTGTAACTTGCAGATTATTCTCATTGTAAGGCTGAAATCAGTAGTACTGATTCAGTCATTTTATATTTTTGCACTTTTCCTTGTAATTCCCACTTTTAGTGGAAGGGACAGGCCTCGCCGTCCATTTACTTTCAGCATTTACTTTATGCACTGCCCGCTGAACAAGCAGAAGGGGTCGGTAAGCCGCCCATTACTTTACTTTCAGCACTTGTAATTCTTCATCATGCTGATCGGTTGAGCCATCAAAATACTCCCACTGAATAAGTGGTCGAGTTGCATATGCATTGTACTCTTCCAACAATTTCAGATGTACATGCTAGCGATCCCCTTTCTACCGTATGCTCTCACCTTGCCCATATTGGGATCTTGGTGAACATTCTTGGTGTAGGGTTACTCTCTCAGTTGGTTTTGGGTTTTGCTAACACTAACGAGTGAAGTGATGTGGTAAAATTTGAAAAAAATTGTAAGGGGGCCATTTCATAGTAGGCACACAAGGAGCTTGTATGGCGAATCATAGAATACAAAGACCACGGTTTTTTTAATTGAAGGAATCCGGCACTCACAATATACTTCTTCTAATAACCGTGTAACTTATTTGTAGAAGGCGGTACTCCCTCCTGATTACACCCTCCGGATTCACGTCACACATACTGCCAAGAAAATGGTCGATACTTTGTCTCCCGATTACACCGACTAATTCCCAGCTCTTTGATTTAACACAACAATTAAAACCATAAGCCTGATAAATACTTGAGTTGCATTTCAAACATGAGTCTTGATGCATTTAAAATACTAAGTTAATGTCTTCCTCGACCCATGGATGCACCAAGTCTCCACGTATCACAATTTTAATGTGGCGCCTTTGAAAGTAATCCGCCTGTCACCAAACTTCCATGCTCGAGAACACTTTGAAAGAAACGGAAAAGTTTAAAGAGAATGCCTAATAGACGACAAATGGCTTCTTGATGAATCATACGGTTCCTTTATTCATCCCAATGATTGCTCTTTATTCGACTCCTTTAAATTCGATACCTCCAGAAGCTTGTAATTCTATAGCTTGAACCTTGAAAGAAAATGACGCTTTAATTATTCTGAATCGGCACACTCTTCTCCGGACTCATGTATCTTGTGTAATTGTTTTTTTATAAGATCCCGACTCTTCTAAAGTATTCACTCGTCTCTCTTTCAGATGTTTGCAGGTTAAAGCGACAAATCTTATGTCTCCATCGCACACCATTCGCATAAGCTTTAATGACATCGACCTCCTCTTTGACAAGATTGGCCCTGCGCGACTCCTTTTAGCTTGCCAAACTATGGCATCTAAATCAACTTCTGAGTCTTCAATAACACCACGACTCCAATCTTCAATCGATTTTCAAAGAATTCAATCAATGAACATAAAGCTTGTAGGCCGTATGATATTATTTATCATTCCATATAGAACAGTGTCCTTGAAACTTAGACGATGCTTTGAACAACTGGCCTCCTACAAGTTCCTAATTAAGACTCGACTCACCTACAATGCCTGGTTTATTAGATACCAGATATAAAGAATATTATCATGCTTAACTCTTGAAGCTTTTCTCACTTCAAAGATGTTTGCATGGTTGACCACTTGACCTACATAACCCACAAATCCTGCACTTGTCAATTATCAAATATGAAAGAAAAAAACAAAACTGAAATGTGTTAGAAAAGCCTACAAGGAGCAAGGAAAACCTACTCTGATACCATCTAATCTGTAATTTATCTAGATATTTAGATGGCCAAAGACATCTAACATTGCCAAGAATCTTTCAACAAAATCCAAGTCATCATACAGGCTCAAAAGGTTGCCTAGTAGAGAGATATCAATGCAAATTTCAAAGGAATAACAGTAATACTAATATACATTTTCTGCATGTGCACATCATACAATATGCTGGATCACAACATATAAATCCAAACCACAAAACACATTCAAGTTCCACTTTGACTACATCGCATGTGGAGAAATGTAATATGAAAATAATGGTACCATCATTCACAAGAACAGAAGTGATGCAATGCTGAGACAATCAAGCTCGCGAATGTCACATAACTCTTCCCAAAAAGTAAAAGAGCATTTTCTTTAGGCTGGCAAATCAATTGAACTACTAATATAGCAGGTATTAGCAGAAAGGATAATTCTATTAACAATATAAAGCATGCATTCCTTTTGGTTAAGAAATTTTTACAATGATCCCGAACATACTGAAATGCATCTTAAATGTAAAGAAAATGAACATAAAGCACAGCACAAATATGAGCAATACAACACAATAAATGTGTTCATTTAGTCAGTGGATTGCAATTCAACAACAAGATCCACATCAATCTCACACCCAAAGGTTCACCCATCTAGGACAAAGTAAAGTATGCAATCAGTTCATGTTTAAGAATACTAAGATAAGAAACAATGCTCCATACCTCATAGAGCCCTCCTTTCACAGGCACTCCTACTTGCTCTTCACCTGAACTAAGTGCTGAATCTGAACTACATTCTGACTTTTGTCCCGAGACATTGCTCGATTTGGGTTCAATTCCATGTGAAGTAATTGTTACACTTCCACTTCCATCTGGGCCCACACTACATTCTGCATATTCCTTCCACCAGGCAGAAAGACATTCCTCCTCATTCTGCAATTTCAAGCAAAATACAGATCATAATGAATTAGAAAATTACATCTAGATTTAAAGTATCAATTGCACAGAAATGTATGAAATAAAATATGCAATCTCCAGATCTTAAATCACTCCCTAAGAACAGTCTAGTTAATGAACATAGATTCCAAGAAAATTTACTTTGTTTGGTTGTGATGTGAAACTCACATATATTACTAAAATAATAAAGCACAGAAGCGTGTTGTTGTGTATAAATAACATACCAACCATATATCATATACAATGATCAGCTTATCAGTTTTTGTTTTTATTTATTCAGTTATGGATTTAAATGGTTTCTTATCTTAAAAGCAGTGTCAATCTGCAATGAACTTAAACAAGTGGACGGTTTGCAAAATTTTCTTGTAAATAGTTCCACCATGTCAATTATTTATTTGGCATGCTTCCTACATATGTTATTATGTCTTGGCTATCCTCAAACTAAATCAATCTTCCACTGCCATTCTAATCAACATACATTATTATTTCTTTATTACAATATTCATTCTTCTCGTTACTATATTTCAAGCTGTTGTTATATGTACATATAAATTATGATGTAAACAGTTTCTGTCCACTACCATTTCATTCACATTAACTTCAATGCTTCCCCATACCTTCATCCATTTTATATTTGCTTGCTTCTTTGTTTACTTGTGCTCCATTTTCTATTCCATTGTTTAATATACCACCTCTCTTGCTTAATTTTTCCTTGCAGACTTGGCTTTGGTTCTTTTGACCATATTCCCTTATTGCTTTACACACTTGGTGCCCCAACTGTATTTTGCATGTTTGACCCCTTTGATTGCACGAGTGACCCTAGGCTTCAATGCTTGGAGACTCGCAATCAATGGTTGTTACCACACCTCCACCAACCTAGGCCCACTTATCGACATTCCATCATTCCAAGCCCCTCATATCCTTTTACCCCCTTCACCCCGAACACTCTTCGACACGGCTAGTGGCCCTTCAAGGCACCCTTTCATTGTTTTTAAAATCCAAGTAAAGCTTATACTCACATCAGTCTCTTAACACCTCAAGGACACCTTAATGTTGTGGGAGGCTCTTTTCACTCCTAGAGAAGCTTGTTTAACTCCCCATCTTGGTGATGGAAGGAAGCTTGCTTTGCACTTCACGACGCTTGCTCAATTGCCCTCCTTGGATTCTTGAAAGGTTGATATTACTCCGTTTGTTATCATTGGTAGGGCAGCTCACTCAATGGCCTAAAGGCTTGTTTAGCTCTCATTCTTTTGGTTGGTTGGCTCATTTAGTGCCCTATGAGGCTCAATTAGCTCTTCTTCTTTGGTTAGGTGCTTATTTAGCACCCTTGAAGACTTATTTTTCTCCCATTACTTTGGTTAATTTACTTGCTTATCACCCTAGAAGGCTTGTCTAGCTCCCTTTTCTTTGGTTAGACAGCTTGCTCAATGCTCTGAGAGGTTTGGCTAGCTCCCTATAGTTGCATAAGAGGGTAGCTTGTTGAGAACCCTATGAGGCTTGTTTTAACTTCAAACCCTGGTGTTGGTGGAGGCCTTTCTACCTCCTTCAAAGACTTGATTAGTTCCTCATTTCAATGTTCCTAGAAGGATTTCTCAGCTCCCTACCATTTGGTTGGCAAAGGACTCATTCAATGCTTGAGGAGGCTTATTTGTCTCTTTTCCATTTGGTCTACAACAAGCTTACTCAACTCCCCTAAAATGCATTGCTAGGAGGCTTGTTCAAACCATCATGTCAATCACTCACCTAATACACTGTTGGCGTAACAATTAGTACCTCTGGAGTGCAAGTTGGTACGGACAGCTATGCACAGTATGCAATGACTGCTCTTCAAATTAGGAGGGGAAGCTCCCTCTTTTGCTGATATGTGTTTCTAAAGTAAAGTATCTAAAACCTATCTTTTTCGACTCAGCTGGAAGAGGCACAAGATTAAGGAAACCAAGGACGTTGCAGCTAAGGGTTTCTCTAGTTTTGCAGATCATTAACTACAACTAAACTAAAAGCTTTAAACTATCCAATCTCCTCAAGAAAACAGAGCATGAGGAGATAGGAGCAGGAATGCGTTACACGATAAACTTCAGGTACAGATTCACAACGTGGAGGCAAGGTGGGCTCAACTATTTGCTTGGCTGGGAAGAAGTTTATTAAAACAAACAATATACGGTAAACCAGGTACAACTTCACAACATGAAGGCAAGGTGGGCTCAACTATTTACTTGGCTGAATAGGTTTATTGCTACACACATCAAACGATAAGCTTTGAGTACAGATTAGCAACGTGAAGGCAAGGTGGGCTCAACTATTTGCTCTTTTGAATAGGCTTATTAGAAACAAAACAAAAGGTAAGCAACTAGGACAGAAAATTGTATTAGCGAAACACGCATACAACAAACGATCAAACTAGCAACCCCATTTAACTACGATTGAACAAACACCGTAATAATAACATGAAGGCAAGGTGGGCTCATCTATTTATTATAATAGTAAAAGCTCATGAACAAATGTACAAGAACAGCAATATTACAGGCAAGGTGGGCTCAGCATATATTACTATCAAGTGCAAAAGTTATTTACAAATGAGTTGAATGCTCTTATTTATAGACATCAAAGGTGTAGGCAACCCTAAAATCACCTTGAGTCAACTACACTCTCGCAACATGCGAGATTTTATTCATCTAAGTCTAAATGAAAGAAACTATACAGTTAACTGGAAAGCTACCATCAGTTAACTGATACAAACAAGACTAAATGGACATGTGCAACATGCACGTCCTTATTGAAAGGAAAGCTAACTGATAACTACCATCTGTCAACTGAAACTAACTAAAATTCCATCCTCCTGCGAAGATATCTCCAAGAATGAGATAGGCGTGCTTGATATCAACAAGGAAAACTCAAAAAATGACGTTGAGTTAACTGTTGCTTCTGACTCATCCTCGTAAATAACTGCAGGATCCAACTGGGCATCTACTACAAGCCCTCTCTATTTATCACCTCGTCCAGGAATTTGTCGATCATATCATCATCTAGCACTCTGACGCTATCCACGATCATGAACTGCTTGTTCAACTCCTTCTCTGCATCCTTGATCGCCCTCTGACTGTCTCTGACTTCTGCAGTTGCCTTTTTGAAACTGGTAGTCATCACTGAGAACTCATCCAACTTAGAAGCCTCAGGATCTCCACCTAGGTTATCACGAACCAGTTCCTCGTACTCAATCTGCACTGCATCAAGCTCAACATACGCACCATCTTCATGAAGATAATGGCACGGGATCTGAGTGACTTTGGCGGCTTCGTAAATGGAGTGATGATCTCTGTTCCTTCTACAGCTTGACGCCTCTAACGCTTTTCTTGATTCCTCTCAATGGAAAAGTGTTGCATGACGAAACTGCGAAATTTGACCACGAACACTCTGGTTGTGAGAAATGCACATGAACTCACCGCACACACAGAATTCCAACAGTATCAACCCTTCGTTCCAACAGTATCAACCCTTCGGATGTGCTTGATGCAAAACAATGTCAACTTTTCTTCTGAAATTATGAATTAAGACCAATTTGGTCTTGAATTCAGTTTGAGTGAACTGCCTTCTGAAAAACTCACTTGTTGACTGTAAACACAGCTATGTTCTGACAACTGTAATGTCCCTTACCTGACTTTGCCCTAGAATTCGCTTGTTGATCAGGTTTAGGGTTTCTTCTTTTTCAAATGAATGTTCTCTTTGACTAAGTAATCTTGGATTGAAGTCTGCATTTAATATTTCCACATGTACATATATCTGTTAGCATTAATATTTAGATATCCAAATATAAATATAATCACAAATCAATAATAAAGACATATGAGGAGTGGCATGGGTAGAGTCGCCCAAAGCTATCCATCTAAGCCCAAGAGCACAAGCATCCTATCAGGACAACCCACCCCTTGGCCCCGAGCAACATGAACGTCTCGGAGTGGCGTGCTTAGAGGAAACACTTGTACTTTCTTTCTCTACCTGTGCCATCACCTCGAAAGACACTCAACCTACTGGGGGAAGCCAGCAGAGCTTATAAGTGGTTTGTTGGCGTTTCAATTAGCACCTCTGGAGTGCTTATTGGAAACGGACAGCTATTGCAAGTGTGTTAGTACATGCTCTTCGGATTATAGAGAGGAAGATCTCTCTTTGCTGATTTTCTACTGTAAAAAAGGGGTGTACTAAGATTTCCTATCTTTTTTACTCAGCGGTAGGACACAAGGGTGCATAAACCAATGCGCCATAGCTAAGCTTTTTCTCTGGTTTTCGCAGATCTTAACTACCACTAACTAAGCTTCTAAACTATCCTACCTCCTCAAGAAAAACAGAGCATGAGGGCATAGGAGCGAAATGGTATGGTTGGATCACTTGAATCCTCCGTCTCAATGGAATATGGCCGAGGCTCTGAACCTTCGGATATATACCAAGATAGGGCCCGATACAAGCAAACACTCGTTACGGTAAACTGGATCTGAGACTTGCCAAGGAGGAGGAACCCCTATCCGAGGTATAGGCTTGGAAGCAGCTCACTGGAAACAACAAGGAACGATGGCCTTTCTAACAGGATTCCCGAGGAGGTGACGACACCGGTCCAAAGT